>JANQBS010000131.1:0-110918 GCA_033085395.1 Xanthoparmelia taractica
TACGTAAAAAGCTTAAGCGAACGCTTATATAATTATAAAATTCTATAAATAGATTAAAAAGATATAATTTTTTAAAAGAAGTTGAGAAAAAGTTGAAAACGACTATGTTTAACAGATACCACACCTTTCCGACTCGTAGTTTATATAGACACGTCTATAAATTAATTAATTAATAAATTAATTAAATAAAGTAAGTTAATTATAAAACTAGAATTAATATAAATATATTTAAAGAAGATTATTAACTAGAAAGTTAATATCTAGCTAGCTAGTAAAGAATAAGTAGAGAGAGTATTTTATTTTAAAACTACGCTAAGATTTATTAAAATATATATTAATATAGTATTAAGAATCTCTAATATAAATAAAGTAAAAATACGTTTCTAATAGTCGAGAGCTAAGATTATAAATATAGTAAAAATATAATCTAGTTAAGTAATAATACTAAGTAATTTCTAGTGTTACTAAAATAAAAGAAGTAGTATATTACTATACTACGATAAGAAAACTATTACTTTTACATAGTTTATAATTGTAGAATATATTTATTATTTCTTATAACACGTTTAATCGAGTTACACGTTAGAACTTTTATTTATATACTAGATACTTAATCTTTAATAATGTTCGCTGGTTCTGAAGGTGCTAATAAAGCGTAATCATATGCTGCAACACTGCTATCGCCGCTTTCGCCAGTCGCGCCTTTTCTTTCCGCAGTTCCCTCTCATACTCATACACAGATAACCCTAACCCTCGACCCCAGCTAAATCAACTCCAGGCGTTCAATCCCTCTTTCCTATTAGCCTATGTGAGTTTCTCCGGAGTAATAGATCCTTGGAGCACCGCCTTAGCTTCCTTGTGCTGAGTCTCAAGAGCGCTGTAGGTTTTGAGTCTAAAAGATGAGTGCTTAGTAAAAGCTCTCTGGTGCTTATCGCGTTGCGCCAACCATGCATCGAGCGGTGTTTAAAGCTGGTTAAAAAGGGCGTCTATGGTGCTTTGAATGTCTACGGTCAAGGGCATTTCGACTGTGGGAGCACGTATTCTTTCTCCCTGGCTTCGAAGTCGCGAGCCAGCGCTAAGGAATCCGGCTGTGATATCGATTGGTTGCTGGCCTCCGGGTCTACCTTTACTGGACTCGCTGCTCCAATCTTAGAGGGCTGGTAACTTCCTGGACCAGTGTCAGGAATGGCTTTAGAACACGGCGCTTCATGACGAAATTCATCGAGGATGATGGCGAGAGGCTGAGGATTCGGTAGATTGCAAAGATAATAGTGGAAATACCGCAGTCGTTTGCGTCTTGCCGGGTTGGACACTCTTTGACTGTGATGTCCCATACTTTCTGGTGGGACTTGGTCTTGTCTAGTAGGGCAAGTAAATTGGTCCAGTGGTCCAGCGCTTCTTAGCAGCTTGAGCCTCGTACTAATAGTTAGGATCGCACATAGAGATATAAAACTTGACTTTAGCTGTGCTTAGTATCGATATCCGATAACTGCTACGGTTATTCGTTGGAAACAGGCTGAGGCAATTGGTTCCGATACATATACTTCTCTTGTTAACCATTGAATTCGTGTCATCAAAGCACATAAACCATTCATCGTAGATCTTGGCAATTTGGTGGGAAAGCATGAGAAGGAGCATATCGACGACAGTGGTTGAAAATCACCGACGGGCCTCAAGTCTGCAAGAGCGCCCATGGAGATGTCTAGAGGTATTGTTGTTTCATGTTCGCTTGGCACGGCCCTAATATCTCGGCGGCGACAAAATTCGTTTGTCCCTCCCGATTCACCAACTCTGCGACATGTAGATTCATTTAATTTCGGCTTGGCTCCGTAGAGCCAGCACATTGGAGGCTGTAAATGTTTAATATCTATGAAGGTTGATAAAGGTCCACACGACTCTAGTAATAGCCCGGACTTAGGCACAGCCTAATAAAAAGCGCAAGGGCGTGCAGCAGATCTGTCTAGTAGATAAACGAGTAGCTAAATAATAAAGATCCCGACGCAATTAATGCTCAGGTTGAGAACAAGATCAACATGACTGTTCGGTGCGAGTCAATGATGTTGAACAACTATAAGCCGGGAGGACATCGAGAAGAGACTCTTGGAGTACTCTATATAACTTGACTATTTTCCGCACCTAGAATAAACTTATTATCCGGTTGTCATGGCGACAATACAGGCCACTTTACGCCTGCCGGCTTCGGGATCGGCTCAGTATTTATCCGACTACCTCGGCTTTCACTTGTTTTTCCTTTCCTAAACTTAACTCTTCGTCTTCATTCAGACGCGAATTCCTCCCAAGTATCTTAACATCTATATTACTGGTGTATCATTGCTTTTGGACAGTACTGTCGGCCAGTCTAGAAATGGTGGAGCGCCTGTACAGGTCCACGAAACATCCCAAGTTGCCCGACACTTTCGAAAGACTGCGAGCGCAGGCTGAAGAGCCAAAGACGATCAACACTGTTCAGAACTGGATTGATCAAACAACACCCGCACTATCAACGACGGCTTCGGCAGCAAAGCAAGTCTACGGTCAGATCCGAAAACCTTGCCCCCACCCTCCTCCCACCCATTCCACTCGACGACTTCGCTCCTCGGGCTTGAATTCCAGAACGGTGAACGCTTTGCCCCTACAGCCAACCCACGGCAACCAACGTACTCGTCCTCAGCGTGTCAGTCAGAAGCGCAAAATGCCGGATGACTTTAACACCATCCCTCGACAGTCAGCGCGAATTAAGAAGATTGCACAGTCGAGTTCAGTGAACGACGAGCCAAGTGCGAAGAAAAAACAAGATGTTGCTTTGAGTGCACCTCACAGACAGTGGAAGCCTACCAACAAAGCAAAAGACGATGAGACATTTCACGTGTTTGGGAATATACTGGAGGAGGAAAGACCGTCAGGCTTCGGGAGCTTCAGGCCTGGCGGAGGACACCTAGCAGTAGGGATGGAACTGTCAAGTGGGTTGGCTTCCGGTGAGGATGCTGTCAGGCTTCCGATGGCGTTCCCCACACCTTCTAAGAGGTCAAGCTCGCGTTCCAAAAAATCAGGCTCGCCATCGAAAGGCCTCGTCATCGTGGATAAGCGGGAGCGGATGAAATTCATGAGACCCTGTATCACCTTTTGGACTTTAATAGACACGAACAAGAGTGGGGATCTAAAAGGGAAGCTTCAGAAGCTGTGGCAGCATATCAATTGGCATGAACGAAAGATTATCCCGTTGGACTTCAAGGTCAGGCACCATTTCATGTCGTCTAGCCATTAACCTGCTGATTTGGTTTGATGACAGATGGAAATACAAAACCAGTTCGATACTCCCAACAAAACAAGACCACTCATACCGAATGACTGTTTTGGCGCCCCTCCTGACAAGTATGCAACCGATGATTATGCGCTTATGCGGCTAACAATTTCTGACGTCCTTACCTCTGCAGACGAGTACCGTCATAGCGGCTGCACAGAAGCACATTGGATCTCGATCGTGGTCAGTCCGCTCCTGAATCTAGTGCGTCGATTGAAACGATACCAGAGAACGGAATCTAAGCTAGCGGTACTTGATCTGTAAGCCTTCTATCTTGCTTGGGTTCAAGTTCTGAGTCTGACCATCTCCAAATCTAGGACTTCAGTCGAGATCAGCCCTATTACGCTGTGTCCGACGTCTCTCGACTTAGTGTTTAAGGACCTAGACAAACGCATCGACGCTGCTATAGGCCTTAATTTGCCGTTTGCGAAACGCAAGATTCTTGAGACAGGCGTTTACTCGGAGGGCATCCCAAGCATCAACCAAACCGCGAGCTTCGTCAACTTTGTCCCAATGTTCGCGAGTTTCGAGGTGAAGAGGCCAAACACCGATAGAGATCCGCTTATCCAACTAGGTACCTGGATCGCAGCCGAGTTCACGAAACGGAAAAGAGAAGGATACAGCCTTGACATGCCCGTGCTAGCGATCGAAATCGAGGGCGATTCCTGGAACCTGCATATGGCATTCGCGCCCGAAGACGCCGAAAGCGGCAATTATGAGTGCAAGTTCGTTGGGCCCATCGAAATGGGCTCAACGAAAAGCCTTCTGGGAGTCTATCAGATCCTAGATAGGCTTTGTAGTTGCGCTGACTGGGGTATTGGCGAATACCAGGCCTGGTTCAATGAGCAGGTTTTGGCCAAGTACGGGAAGTAGAAGAGCGATGGAATAGCTTGCACTAAGACCTTAACGGCCTCTGACATGGGATGCCAACGGGTCGCGGCGTAACTTCACGAGAGTATGCCTACGACTTAGACAATTCTGCTCCTTTAGATACCCCTGCTTGCGATAGGTAAATTGGAATTTCTAGATACCTCGAGCCCGTACTCTTAGCTATTTTGCCGTGCCACAGGTATCTCCTCCCTCTCCTCCCTTTCTTTTCTTCCTCCCCGTCACCTTTTGGGCCCCCATTTCCACTTACACACCTATTCAACAGCTTTAATGGAAATTTTAACAAAACCCACCCCAAGCTAACAGAGGCAAGGCGAAGAGCGAGGTTTTCAGCGATGTTTAAGAGAGCGTCTTATGAGCAATGACATTGCTCAATGGAGGAAAGACAACGTTAGAGACACGAGTTAGAGATGTTAGTTTCGTTACGCCAACACAACACACCACACAGCATCCAATTCGCACAGTAGTTTACTTAGCATGGAAAAGTCCTCCGTAAACAATCCGTCAACAATTGAAGATGTGCAATTACTCGAGCGCTCTCATCACAGCATCGCGATGCCATGCCGGCACTGCGTTTACCAAATCAAGAACGAGCCGTACTATAAGCCCGCCCACTAGGATGAAGAACCCCATCACTCCCCCTTCTTCCCCGCAAAGTGCGAGGCAAGCAGCATCCTTCCCGCCTGGGGTATACTCCAGACAGAAATATCGGCGCTCTTTCTGCCTCTATCTTCTAGGAAGCTGCAACACCTCAGAGAACTTCCTATCCGATAATCTCGATGGTAATAGATGCAGCAAATTATTTCGGTCACAACGGGAGCAGGAAAGAGTTTTCAAAGGGGAACTTGATCGGGCTTCAAAAGGTCGGTGGACATCACTGCTCTTTCGTTACTGTAGTTGAGTGATGCGTAGGTCAGTATTTGCTCGTGTATGAATGAAGTGCGCCCAGTTCGCTGGCGTTTGCGAGGCAAAACTGTTTCGCGTTGGTGTTCCGAAAGTCGTTTCTAATCTCATCCCATGCACGGGAAGGATGTGATCTTCTTGTTACAGTGAGTCCATGTCCATGGAAGATATTAAGAGCTGCACGATTAGCGGTGGTGTGTACTTGGCTAAGGATGAGGTTGTGGCTGAAGGCGAGATGCTTTGATGGAATGAGCGCGACGCCTTACGTGCCTATATATACATCTCTTACAATGACACAAAAGTACTTCTTAGAGTTTCTCTAGCTCACCCATACAATCTACCCGTCCTCAATTTCCCTCTACGGAAAGTCTCAGCAGAGCCAAAAGCAATATGGCCCACCGCATCGTCCGGCGCGAAATCCTGCAGTCTAACCGTTACATCCTTCAGGAGCCTTGCCCTTTCCAAGCCACTCAAAGTACAGCCTCCGGGCGGGAGGTCAATATACGGATTATCCCTCGTCATAGTGCTCACGTATCCTAGGATTGTGGGACCACGGGTCAAGTGTTTGACAATTGCACCGCAGATCCCGCAGAGAAGGAGTGCACTTGAAGCGAGGAACAAGATGGCGGCCCAGATTTTGTTGCAAATATATATATCCGTAAAGGTTGTGACGGTGGTGGTGGTTGTGTTGAACGTCGTCTCAAAGTTGTTCACAGGATCAGCGTTGAGAGCAGAGACGTTGCTCGGAAAATTTCCCGTTTGGAACCACGGTACAACGCTGCATTGCCAATAAGTGTTGAAGACGAGGGAAAAGCGTTCGCTGAACAGATCCGCAGACAATCCCTTGAGGCTGATACCGTCATCGGATCTCGCTGTGGAGAACGAACTCATCGTAGGGTCCGAAATGAAATACTCGGTCGGCGTCGAACTGCCAGGGTGCTCACCACTTCCGCCCGACAAGGGCCAGTATTGTTCCAAGCCGCTCGCACCTACTCCATAGTACAGCGGCGTGTAGCCGGGCGGACGCTGATCGAATCTTGACCGGCGGATATTCGTGACGCCGCAGGATCCGTCATCGCATGTTACGTTTGATTCGACGCTCGAACGTGTCATGGTGCAATTGGCGATAAATGAGTTATCCGACACGATGTTGGAAACGGCAGTGAAATTGACTTTCCATGGTTTCACCACAGGATACGACGTTTGATTGGTGTAGAGCATTATTTGTGTCGAATTTTCTAGGATGAATTCTAGAGAAAAGCCTCCCTTTGATGTCCCGTGCACATTCGTGTAGTCTGATAAGGTCGGGCAGTCCAAGACCATATACAGAGATTGCACATAAAAAAAATACGAGCCGTGCATTCTGGTCCCGTCAATGGGCAGGCCAACCAGGGATGAGTACGATGCATTCTCAGGCAAGACCGGATACCACCCGTCGGCGTCGCTCTCGCTTGTAGATTCGAGTTTCTCGATTTTTGGGATTTTCACATTTGACCAGGTATCCACAGCCGAAGCTTGGCCAGCCGGCGGAGTAAAAAGGGCCGCTAAGTATAGAGCGTTGATGTAAAACCCGATTTCTGAGACGGTATCTGCGCCTTGAGCGAGGATAGATTCGGCCTCGGGGTTTAGATATGAAATTACTTGGGTGGACGAGCTTGGCTGTTTCCCTGTCTCAAGTAGTCGGAGGGAAGCCTGACCCCCAAGTGGTGATAAGGCCCACAGCAGTATGAGACCGATCCCGAGCATGTCGAATGTGCGAAGCATGACTTGCAATTCGACAGTGCCAAAGATAGTCAGACTACCCATCAACTTCTCCAGTGTCTGGAATGGTAATTTAGCGAAAAGCATACTCCGCACATTTTCCACTCTCTGAACTAGCTTACACCTAACTTGGCGCTTCGCTCGGCTTGAAACGATGCGAATGATCTTAGGGATCTTCCAACAATGGCCGCGAAAACAATTGGAAATACTGTAGGGCCCTGGAAGTGATTAGGCACTAGAAACTGTAAGTTTATAGGCTCCAACATACCAAGGTTGTGGCAGCCTTTATTCTATCTCCGCTAGCTGAGATCGGCGAGCCCGTCAAGTTCATGGCCACAATGCTTAGGACTATTTCTGTTAGCAAGACCACGGGCTTTGGCTGGACACTTATATGGATGCTACGCTATTGGAGACTTGCCTACAAACACAAGCGGGATCAGGGCAATGAAGATATCAATCGCCAATGATGCGGCTTTTGACCATCCCGTTCTTCTCAGAGTCTTCAGATTTTGAGGCCAGCCTTTGATCACCTGTGTCGTACTGCGCGGTTGCGTTTCAGGACCGGCTTGCTCATTCTTCACTTGAGGCAAGCTGGGCGAGCAAAGCCCCGAATTGGCTGGCAGCAACTCAGTGCGCGAGGTATCTTCTTTCATAAAAATAGAATGGGTGCGGTTTCGAAATCGCTCCATATCCGGAATATTATAGAATGAGTTGTTAATGTTAGCAGTGATGATATCCTATGGGGAGCGATGTCGGGAAGATGTAGCATCGAGAAGCAGGGAGGAACAAGAGCAAAGAAGACGAAGGGTTGAGAGTAGATCGATCTCAGCATCTTTCCTATAAAAAAGATGTCGCACTCTTTTCGCCCCCATCTTTCCAGGCGTAACCTTTTCACAGAAAGGAGGACTGAGATCCATATCTGGCGTGAAGGCGCCGATCACATACCAAAAAAAGCAATTGTGTCTGAAAGATGACTGAGGGGATTGACCAATCAACGACTACTGGCGCCTAGGACTGGCCGGGAGTAGAGATGAGCTAATGCACCTCCCCGTCCGAACCCCGGTAAATCATCTGCAACGAGACCGCGAATCTCGCTCATCTCACCCCATCTCGGCCATCTCGGCCATCTCGGCGAGTCAGCCATGCTTTCCGTATTTATTACAGATCACATTATACGACTGATAGCCTGAAAATGTAAAAGGCACAAGGGGCCTCAACAGTACCCTAAAGTACCCCGAAGTAGTGTGGCATCTGTCGCGCCTACATATCCGGCGCATTCGCCCATCAGGGCTCATGGAATATTATCCTTATTGTAATGTAACGACAAGCCGAGCCTGTTTTGACTGTCCATGTGGTCTCCATATATTTTCGATGGGAGTGATGGGCATCAAGGATCTTTCTCCCAGCAATAGGGCCGGGCCGCACATCAAGACCGTCAAGCTGCGTAGATAATATCATGCTTGCGTATTTTGTCGCAGGGGTTAATTCCACCAAAGGGATGCCTAGGGTCGTCAAGCTTCCAGGGCCCAGCCTACAGAATCCACTACCTTACGCATAGCCTTCGAACACCTTCCTCGAGATATTTCCCAAGTTTCTTCCTGTCGCTAGGTGAATTTTCAGGGTAGCACTCTCCGCAGCAGGCGTCACATCGATGACGGGGCTTCCATCATGGTTCGTCAAGGTCAGTGACACATTATGTAATGAAGTAGAGGGGGACGCAAGATGCTTACCTCAGCTTGATAGATGATGAAAAGGAATTAAAGGCTCCCAGTCAGTGTCTGGAGCAAGATCCGGTGCCGGAATTTATATTCGCAGAGTACCGTGGATACAGAGGCGTAAAAACGATCTACGGGCATTCAAATTTGAGTGGCAAGAGCACGAGAGGCTACAAGCTAACTTTCCAATCAAGAATGTTGTCGATTTCACGGCGGAATTCTTTCATGTCTTCCCTCCTGTTGAATGCGTACCACTGGATAAGACTCATGTGCTAAATGAAGCTGTAATCATCTGGTTGCTTGACGAGCCCATCAATGACGTTCTGGGTGGGATTGTCAAATGGGTAGATATTCGTACTCAGGGTTGTCAGACCGTTATTAGTGTTCTCATTCATGAAGGGCATACACGCCGGGACCAAGCAGTACTGTAGATAGTTGATTGGGCCGTCCCAACGCTAAGGTCAGCAGTCAGTAGGCCCAGCTTGATCGTTAGTAGGCCTAGATGGGCCCCTCGACGTGCCCTGGCGCCAGAAAAACTCCCTACACCTATGCGACATAGCCCTGAAGTGGCTATCTAGCTAGCTATATACACAGGCGTGGGTGGGTGGGATAAAAGAATGCGATGGCTCTGAATGAGAAGAATTCGAATGAAGAGCCAACTGATGGTGTGAGACCCATACATATAGTGCTCTCGCAGACACGTGTTCCCCGCATATGCGCATGCATCTGGAACAGCGGCTAAATCATGAGACACACTAACCCATAGTCCCACTATTCGACCTCACCACGCAATCACGCAGGAAGGTACGAGCGGCCTACCCCACAAGTTCAGATCCACGTCAAGCATTAGCAACACCGAATGCTCGTACAACATCTTCGAGTGCAACCAACAGTCGTTCGGAACGTTTGGCCACAGCTCCCTTCGTTGATAGGGATTGCTCGAAGCGCACAATTCAGCCCGGCTTCCAAGCCCAGTACGCTCCTTCGTCAGCTCATGAGCATTGCATTGACTTAAGGTAACTAAGACCTTCGTTTGCATCTGAAGCCAAGTTGGCCGTACATCTTGACATACCTCCCCGGTATATTGATATTGCCCAAGTATCCAAGACGCAAAGCGGCTGCAGAGATGGGCCTGTGATGCCCGCAATCTATGTCCGATTAACGCACTGTTCGAATGTAGCCTGTCTGAAGCCATGAAGTAAGGTACCGACGGAAATGCCCCTACAGACGGTCCCGCACCATGTGACCGATGTGCAAATCCCAGATTTTTCTGCCCTGGACAGAGGTCGTAGAACATCCTCTACTCCTCGCCATACCGTGTTTGTCTCCATTGTGTCTCGGAAGAGATAACGGGACCTGGGCTGGTATTAGATTCTGTTGGGAATATTGAGAGGGGGATGAAGGATTTATTGTTTCTATGGGTGTGAGAAGGCTACTTATACCCCTATTTGACACTCATGCGGGGTAGTCTTTCAACACAGTGCTGCAGCAATTCCAACAGATTCGATGTCTTTCTTTGCGTCCCGTAAATATCCACTAATTCTCGTATTGCTATGTTTTCCCCCAAGATTCTCCGAACCGCTAATCCTAATCGAGACTCCGAGATCTTACACGGCTAAGTATTTATCGTATTCCTATATTCCCCCAATAATCCCCCGGACATTAATTTCTTAAGTATTCATCTTTCACTTCAATTTTCTCATACTCACTCTAAGAAGCCTACTCTAGCTCTTCCCCTCCGTTTACACAACCCTCCTGCCTATTAACGACCAGGATCGGTCACTCCTCTCCCTCTCCACTCATAGCACTCACTCTTGTTGACCATCGAAACGTGCCCAGCGCCTCTCTCTTCGCTCCGGACCCTCTCAGCGCTGGAGCCGGACTGGTTAGCGCCAGCGCTAGCAGTCCACGTCCGTCTCTACCGGATCAGACACTTGGTGTGACGCATGTATTTGAGGTCCCGTTGGATCGACAGCGGCCCTGCGCGCGCATGTCATTAAAAGCGGTAGTCAGCCTAGAATCTGAGAAAAGGCGTTCGAAGGCATTCACTCGTCTAGACTGATTGCTGTAGTCCTTATAAGGGTCTGAAGTGGGCCAGATTTTTCACACAGCTTTGGTGGATAGTGATCAGGCGATGAGGCCTATAAGCTTCAGTACTTTAGGCATTTATGTCAGTCCGCTCCTGGCTTAAAATTTGCTCGCCTCGGTAATAGAGCTCGCGGCTTGGTTAGGGAAAGAATCTAGCGTCACTCCGCCAGAGAGTCGGGATGCCACAGCAGGTGTAGTCTACCCAGGGAATTTAAGGAGAACGCCACAACCCACGGCGTCAAATTGGTCCGTTGTTAAAGCAGTCCATTCAGATTCTACATTATTCGAAATGCTACGGACTAAGATCGTGATTTTGGATGGCTTTTCGCTGTATTACCATGGACACAGTCCCATTTCCCATAAATTAAGACTGCCAGTTATCCACATTTTGACAGGAACCCAGCCTCGACTTGGTTACTGGGGACGTTCGGGGTGGGAGCGTCTTGTATACACTACCGAATTTGTAGGTAAGACATGCGAAATGCAGGGACAGACGTTTTGATGCCTCTCCCAGCAGAAAGGTGACTTCCTGGCCACTTCCCTCTTGCGCTAAGCTAGTCTCCGTCCTGTCAAAGAGTCCTACAAGATCGCTATAACTACATTGTATTCAAGCGCGAAAGTTTTCCGGTTCCTGCCATATATATTGCTTATAATAAGAGAAGTATTTCCGCCTACATTCAGAATTACAAGTGATAACAAGGCATAATACGGGAGCTTCTTCAATGGGCCGATGAACGAGAAGTCCAATTTCCTGAAATCGATCGCGGAGTGACTTGAATCCTAAACTAGCACAAAAAAATGCTGTGAATTGTATACATACTCTCTGAAACATACCAACAACCCATTAGAGCCGTCCAGCTCGCCCGACCATATCTCAGCTAGACTTGCTGGAAGGAGATACGATGTTTCCCCTATCGGCACGCTTTGAAGAATAGCACTACCGCAATGCCCCCTAGGAGGCTCCGGAAACAATTGACCTGGCTGAAATATATGCCTGAGCCTACCAAGGCCAGTGACACTGCATCCCCCATTGGAGCAAGTCCTATTACATAAAGTACGACAGTCGCCAGGCTTGCTACGCAAACTAGATCCAGTACAACAGTATTCTTGCTGCTACTTGAGAAAACACGAAGAAAACTCCACTAGACTTTCAATACGAGAGTGCTGAGCCCAGATATATGGCGCTAAAGTTCAGAGGTATCAGAAAGAAAAAGACCGAGCACTTCGAGCGGCTAGTTGCGTTGCTTTTCCGGCCACTTGTGCAATGCTGCGACCACTAAGTGCAAGCTGGTGTGGAATGGGTCATCGTAAGGAGGATTGGACTTTAACGCTCTTTGCACCACTGTACTGGGCGATTCAGGCCACCTTGAGATATATATTTTATCTAGAGAAGAGCGGATTTGGTATTGCACTGAGTATCATGCCATGAAAAACCAGGATGAACCTCACCCGCTGGCTAGAGGGGTCTATTTGCTAACAAAGAATACACATTTTAAAATGATGAGGCAAAAGAACTCGCATGCTATTGTACATCTATTATCTTGCAAGCCTGATCTCAGAGTTCCTCCCCTCCATTGTTGTGTCCTGTGACACTTGCATGTCTTTGATAGCAGTTGAAGTTCTACTCAATGTCATTCCCCTCGTGATTCTTCCTCCCTTCGTCCACCTATGAAGATTTTCTGACGATGTCCGTACATCTGCCTCAACCAATCTTTTGCGGGTTCGGTATCCCAACCTACACTTTTCAATGCCCGGATGGCCTCGTCCTCATAGACATCGAACGGCATCTCGTCGATCAAACGCTCGAGCTGAGCGCCCTTTACGGGTCCCTATGAATTATTTCCTAGTCAGCAAAACGTCCTGTGTGAGCGAATTGATTATTTAAGATAGTTTTGGGGGCCTCGAATAGGCGAGATGCCCTCGATTGTGTCAATGTGCAAGGAGCCGTTAGGATTTGCGTACCAGGCATTCAACCTGCGTATATCCAAAGCGTCTGAAAAGCAATCTCATAGCAGCTTCGCGATCGCCTTTCGTCTTAATGAGCATATTTCGGCAGTGATCTGCGGGACACCCCGGAAGCGCTTTTCGAATGTATTCAACCTTGTCACGCATCGCAGGCGTCAACGTAGACAAGAGGTCAGAGTCGGGTTTGCGTCTTGGATTTGAGGCGGTTGAGGCAGATGAGTCGTCACTGCTGCAGGAGAGGCGATCAGATTCAGATTCGGATGCCAGATCTTCTGCCTCGTCTGAGTCCTCATCTCCATCTTCATCTTCGTCTTCCTCAGTCAATTCTCTCCTTGCACCGTTGATGTTTAGACCGGACTCATCGAAGTACTCGTCGGCTAGCGGAAAGATATTGTAACAACGATTGCCGCTGAACACGAGACCAAAAATGATCTCGACATTAGGTGCTATTGCTGGCAAAGCCGCTTCTAGAGCTTTCCATGTGCCTGACGTCAATAAGAAATAGTCAATCAACAGATTTTGTAGTGACTTGGTGTGACGTTTCACGAAGTCTTCTAAGTCCTGTGAACTTCCTTCGAAGTATCGGAGAGTAACAGCTCGCAAGTTGCTCCAGGTGTGGCTCGCAAAGGTATCAGCAAGTCGTAGTGAATAGGTGAGAGACTGGCCCGTGAGCTCAACTTCTTGTAGATTCTGAGCTGAACCCAGAAGTGTTGCCAGATCTATCGAGTCGAAACGGTCCTGGGCTGCTATCGTGGCTACGTCCTCTGATCGTTCTTGGTTCGTGGAGCAGCGCTGTTGTTGGGATCCTGCGGGCCAGTCACAAGAGATGGTGAGATCCAGCTTGCGAAGGGAGCTGAACACTGGATGAAATGGATGCGTAATTTCAACATTGGATCGCGAGAAAAACCAATAGGATATTCCACCGGTACGAGCAGCATGGTTTCTGTGGCCAAGACTCAGGTGCGGCAACCCGCTAGCTGTGCGATTAGTCAGTGCCTGCATGAGAGCAACAAACCCTCGGAGTTCCGGATGGGTATGCTCATTGTCATTGTGACTTGAGCAAGCGGTAGCAGGTCTTAGGCTGCAATAATTCTCGTCGGATTTTGAACATGTGGACTGGATTCGGTGGATGAGGGGCCCATCATGATAGGCTTGACATTCCGAAGAAAGATTGTTAAAGTCGCCTGGAAGGTAAGCCACGCGGGACATGTCCGAGTAGCGGACGCTTTTGATATTAGACAGACACTTGAACGCTCTGTCGAGGGACTGTTGGAGCTCTCTGCTGTGAATATCTTCTTGTTCCTTGAACAGTGTAGCTAACGCAGATCCACTTTTCTCGTTTCGATGCTGATCAACTACATCTAGGCTGATGTAGGAGCTATCGTAAACTACCTCTTCGACATAGTTGCAGAACTCAGAATGTGTCGTCAAGGCCATGAATGTGTTGAGGACGCCCTTCCTAGCAGCAATATAGGCCGTGGTGAAAAGCAGGGACGAAGCCAATGACCCGAGATGGTGATTGCCGGATAGCCGGAGTGCTTTGAGGTCCGGCTTACTCAGGTGTCCACAAATGTGGATCCAGACTTCACTTGGTACAATGGTCGTCTCCATAGCGAGCACGAGATCTGCTAGTAGAAAGGTTCTATCTATGGGGGCTGCAGACTCTGTAGGCTACCCCCTGAGAGTTTGTGTCAGATACCTTCGAAGCGGTAAAGACATCAGAGTAAACAATGGTCCGCTCTTCAGAGGTAGAAAGATGAGGAATGGGAAGGTAGTAAGGGCACAGAACTACTCACTACCAAGAAGTACTACTTCTGACCCGATGGCCTAGCAAAAGAGTGTGTTTGAGGGTTGCAGTGATTGGAGATGACCTCAACACCAGCGAATGGCTTCTGATTTGGGGGTGAACTTCAAGGGGTTCCTTCCGTTCCTTCCTTCCTGGCGTTTAACCACTTAGCACAAGATTGCCTTCTCTGGAAAGAACGTTGCTTTTTACCAATCACTTCACACATAGAAAGCAACGAGCGTGGGACTTCTGAGGCCACTGACTGTCGTGGATTGAGTTGAAGTGAGGGAAAACAAACATCGCGTGCCAGCCCAATGATCCCACCTACAGCTAGCCGAGTGTAGTTAGCCTCATACTGTCCGCTCGAGTGAGTGAGCTCGGTCAATAAAGGCAACTTGCAGCCACGCGGACTGAAGTAAGTGTAAGGTATATTTCACCAAGGCAAGGTCTTGGCGCAGGAATCTTCAGCCCTAACCCTAACCTCCATTTAACCACCAGCATCTCTGCTGCAAGAGGTAGAAGAATCAGAAGACTCAGGCACACTTGCTGCCGTCAACCATTGCCATATTCTCCAATCGCCACTTGCCATCTCATGCAAACGCCAGCGGTCCCAACCACGCTCGCTTCAAGTCAACGGAACAAAAGACAAATTCACTGGAGGAAGTAAAGCTCGAACATTCCTCATAGCCAAGTCTGGTCTCCGAGACCGCCTCCGAAAATAGAAACTCGACAACTTTAATCACCTTGTCCAGACATCAATGGACACACCGTCTCAGTGCTGGCTACTAAGCCTCTTACACCGGCGAATGCTAACGCCCCTCAACAAATGGACGGTATTGACTGCACATGCATTCTTAGTTTCAAATCGGGTCTCAGGATAGTGAACCCAACCGACTACCGTATTATACCAGCATTCATGCCATTCCATTCACTAAGTAAGAGCCAGCCATCCGCCAACTCAGCCCTTTGTACCCCTCCCATCTTGCTGTCTTCCCTCCTTCCCTTCCCTAATGTTGCGAAACTAACGAGTAGCTCTTCCTCTTCCCTCTCCTTTTCTCATCGCAAATATCGCACCTCTAAACTCCAACGATATTGTCGTCAATGCGTGGAGTGGAGTTAGAGCGTGAGCGGAGTAGAAGGTATGGTTTAGATATCCCGGAATGGAGAGAGCGATTATAGCTGTGCGAAGACAATACGCGAGAGCGATGTTGGAATAAGCGATTCGTGCCGTACCAATGAGGTTGTGAGAGATGGCCTTTTGACAACGAGGCTAGTAGCGGGTTGAGTAACTAGGGGATATACGGCGTAGAGTCGGTGCGCTAATTCGAGATGGAATAAAATAGCGAAGTGTTCGTAAAGAGAGTACGGGTTGGGTTGTGGTTATGGTTGTCCTACGTCAGGGCCGGGAGGTTGGGAGGTGCAGGTCTGCTATAGGCGAATGCCTTCCATATTAGAGGCTGGTGTGTTGAGACGAGGATGCTGGAAGGCGGAGTGACTAGGATGAATGCCAGTAGAAGGAAGAAGCAATGTTATGGAGAGAGTGTGTCAAAAGGAGAGCGCGGAGATGTCATGTTGAATGCACAATTGCCAAGAGATGTGGAAATGCATATCATTCGATAAAGTCTACATCGCTAATACATCCCAACATTCATCCCTAGCAGTTCCATCTATCGCGTGCTTTCAAAGACATAAGCAAATTCGCATGATTGTTCTCGGTCACCCTGTCTCGCATTCCCATCTTGGCATTGAAAAATGCACCAGCTAAGACTCCGGTTGCACTGTTGAAACCCACGCTCTAGCTCGCAGCGTATCTCCTAGACGGAAGCGAATAGTCTCGAGACATTTGTACATCGAGTCACGTTTGAGGCCCGCGGCTCCATCCCACTCATTGATATCCGTGGCAAGTACGGCAAGATCGAAGGGGCGATCATTGCCGAAGTAGCCAGGATTGACTTTTTGGCCTTCGCTGGGGGTGTCGCAATGAGGTAAAGGCTCGGCCAGTGATACCTCCTGCGAGAGCTCGTAGTCATCAGCGTTATCACGCCAATACTCGTCAGAGGAGACGTCTCGATGTGAGAACGTTTGAGAAGGGCGCTCGTCGGACTCAAGATTGGCCTCGAGATCAAACGGACTGGTCTGGGGTCCATATTCCAAGTCATAAGCTTCGTCGTAATATGTCGGCTTGCCAAGCTGACGGCGGCGACGGTACCCTTCAACGTCTTCGGTGTAGTAGTCGTAACAAATCCAGAGCGAATGAGGCTTGGTGGCTATGTTCCATAAGAGCACGTAATTTGTTGTTTGCTTCGACTCTTGATCCTTGCCGGCTTCTAAGCTGCGCTTTTGTATACAGCCCAGAGGGACAAATTTCGCTAAAACGAGTTTATGCGACTCGTGTGAATGGGCATGATAACTTTGCAGGTCTTCATAGCAATGGAACGGAACTCTCTTGGCCTCGTATTTAGGATCGGGTGCGTACACCAGGCAACGGAAGTCCTCATCTTGTTCTTCGCCACGGTTGTGATCGAGAAGGTCTAGAGAGTAGAGTAGAGTATATTTTGCGTTCCCGTCGTTGTAGATGCAGACCTCTCCTTGGACCGAAGAGAAGTACAAGGCATAGAAGATCATTTCTCCTTCAAGGCTCAAAAGATTCTTGATGAACGCTCCAGGAGATTCGAAAGCTCTAATCTCTGGAAGGGCGGTCAGACCAGACAAATGGCTGATCTCTTCCTGACTGCGCTCATGATCTAAATCTTTCGATGCAGTTGTGATGGAGGTAGCTGATTTATCCTCTGTATATGTGGATGAGGTGGCTCGGGCAGGCTGTGTAGTACAACTGCTGTTGTTGCCATTCCTCCGCAAGCTCTGGTCATTGCGGCTCTGAAGGTCTGGGGAGATTCGATCAGAATTGAGAGGGCAGTCGATTGACGCATTGGTGATTCCTCCCTGAGACTCTGAGGTAGAATGGCAAGTATAGTCATGCATCATGGAGTTCTTGTGTTGGGAAAAGGAGGGCTCTGAAGAAGTCATTACAACAGTAGACCCCTCTTCTTTCCAAGGTCGTAGTGTGCCTGTGAAGAGTTCGGCTTGCTACCATACCTGAAGATGTTGGACTCTCTGAAGGTGTCCAGGATTGGGAACAGGGAGAGGAAATGGTACTCTTATACTCTCCAGCTAACGACTCTGCATAGTGTTGGAGACTTTGATACTTCGTGTTAAGCAGCCTCTGAAATAGTTCACAATGAAACTAATACATACTCTTACCCAAAGAATTTTTTTCTGGAAGCTGTCGGTCTTGCATGGTTCCTCTAGAGTTCTGACGTGGCCTGCAGGGTGTTAGGCACGCAGAGATGTAGTTGCACTGAGCTCAAAACTCTAGTAGAGAGCGCTGAAGGATGAGGATCGCTGATGGATATGTGCCAAGGATGTAGGACACAGAAGTTTTGAATTGTGCGAGGTAACAAAAAGGGTGCTTAGGAGGGAAATAGAGGAAGGCATAGGAACGATGGAATTAGGGAATGAAACGTCAAGTGAAATATGGAACCGATGACTCAGTATCACGTGCTTGGTTGGCTCGAACAGTGACTGAATCAAATATACGAGTTGGACAAAGAACAAAATCAGCATTTTCTTGGATGATCACACACAGACAACTTCTTAAACACTTCTCACGCACTTTTCATTGTCCTTGCCGGCGTGCTAATACAAAGAGCTTGGCAGGATAAAGCTAAAAGACTATTGAATTCAATATGTGCTGCTTGTAGAATATTGCCTGCCATCTGCCCGGTAAGACTGAGCAGGCGCCATTGTATACTGCTTAAAAAAATAGTCTAAAGAGTCGCAATAGAGACATGCTTTGGGGTATTTTTGCAATCTTATCCGAAATCGGCCCACAATTACTCTTGTTTGCAAAACCCTATGCGGGAGCTCGGCCTTGGCGGACCACCCCGCCATTTTTTGCCTGGACGACCACTCAAGAAGAGCAGGAGGTAAATCGCGATATATGAATATTATAGTAGCTATTTCAGCTTCCTGATTAAGTTAGAATTAAAGGTATCCAACTAACGATATAGTATAAGCATATAGAGGGATTCTCTTATTATATTTATAGACTATATCATCGTCGCTATAACTTCACGTAAGCGTATTAGTTCGAAGAAGTCTTTAGCGAGAAAAAGACGTGTAAATAGTATACTTAATATTAATAATAAGAACTCTTCGTTCTTTTAAGCTACGAGAATAAATATCTCTACTATGTCTATTTTAAAGACACTTAGTTTAAGACTTATTATAGAGTCTCGTAAGACGGCGATATCGTTACTTAGACTAAATAAATCGAAGCTATCTAAGCGATAGCGTTCTAAGTTAATAACTAACTTTCTTCTTAATCTTATAAAGTCGAGTTCGCCTTTCTCGATTCAGCTATCTAATACTTTAAATAGTATATTATCGCTAGACTTTTTAGCTCGTAAATAACGTCTAGATACGAGCTTTAATTAAATACTATTTAGTTAAAGTCTATCGCTAATAAGACGAACGAAAAGTCTATACTTTTATCGCTCTTTATAATCTAATTTTACTACTAGAATACGAGTATTGATAATTACACAGTCTAATACTTAGTTAAACTTTTATATCGACTCTTAAATCGACTCGTAGACGATATACGATAACGAGAAGAATAGAGAGAAAAGAAGACGTAAGAAGAAGACTTTAAACACTATAAGAGCTTAAAATAATTAGTGATCTCGTTAATAGAAGAATAGCGTTCGTTAGAGCTATTATTTAAAATAAATATGATATTATATTAAACTTAATAAGATCTTATTCTTTGTAAAGCCCGTATATTAACGTTATATGAATTAACTAGAATCACGTCGTTATTATAATCTAGTTTAAATTTATTCTAAACGAGAGCACGAATAAGCGCTAATATAGATAATAGCATAGCGATAACTATAGTAACGAGGACGTGAAGGGAATAGTATTATATTTAGGCATGTTACAAGTAGTATCTAATTCGATTAATCTTTAAATATAGCTAATTTAAAGATATCTAAGATCTTAATAATTAATTTTTCTTTAACTATTTAAATACTTATAACGTAGCTTTATCATCATAAGAAGCATCAAGAGATTATTCGCCAGATCACGTAGCTTCATTATCATTAGAAGCATCAAGAGATCACTCGCCAGATCACGTAGCTTCATCATCAGAAGAAGCACCAAGAGATCATTATTTCTCGCCAGACCCACGTATCCACCTAAGACCTCAGTACAAATAGTAGCCGTACCGGCCTTCTTTCAGATCGACATCTCCAGTAGAACCTCCGCCACAGCCGCGCGTATATTAGGCAGCAGATAATGAAGAGGGGGACTACACATATAACGCACCATCTGAAGTCCTGGTCCAGCAACAGTGGCCGTATTCATTCAATTCTTGATCCATCAGCTATCAAACCATCACATCCCGGAGATCCAGTAAGAGTCACATTAGCCGTTAGCCTTACACCTCCGTTTTTCTTAGCATATATACGTTTATCTCTTAATGAACTAATTGACCAGCCAGCTAGCTAGCGAGATAGCAGCGAGGACGCTGGCTTTCTTTCAAAAAAGGTGGCATTTGTCATGGAATATTTGATCATATGGACGTAGGGCTGGTCATGACTAGCCTTGGCACTCGCTTCTCCGTACTTAGCTGGCGCACACACGTAGATCAATCAACAATTAATACACACCACACTTATTATTGAACCCCATCAATATTGTTCCTTGACAGTGAAGTAATAACTTCGCAATTAATTAGCATTATTTAGTTTATTTATATAATAATTATATATATCAATAAATATAGAGATATTAAGCTCTTTTGTCGTTATTTCTTCAAATATAGTTCTAGAAGTATAAGTATTTATAGCTATTCTTTCTGGCCTGCGACGAAGACGTTTCACTATCTCTCGATTATCTAATACGATACTTATAAAGAGTATTATACTTTAATTCTTTTAGGCAAATTACATTATCTTTTTATCGTCTAAGAGACTTTTATATCGCTATTCTTAATTTAAAGTAGTATTCTACTTAATTTTAAGATTTGTAAGTCGTTAATTAAGATCAAGATTAAGCTCTTAATACTTTCGCTAAGTCTTAATACTCTCTTTTATCTTCAATTATTTTTAACTTATTTTCGTAATATATATAATTCCTATAGTTTTAAATTTCTTCTTATTAAGCTATAATAGTAATCGAGCTAATATAATCAAGTTATCTAATTATACGATATAAGAATAATTCTTAATAATATCTTCTTAAGATAAGAGATCGAGAATTACGACTTGAGTTTAATTGAATCTTAGTCACTTTATTTAATAATCGTAAATATTCTAAGATTCGTCGTCTTTATTCTAGTCCTTAGCATAATATACTTAATTTAGAATATAGTCTCTATTTGCTAAGATCTAGATCTTGAAGTCTTCTAAAGTAGACTTGCTAAAGATATTAACAATTTCTTTAATACAACTTATAAATCTCTAAATTATCTTATCTATAGTTAGATAAGTATTAGTCTTTTAATATTTTTTATATATCTAACGTAGCGAGTCGCTTAATAATTTCAATTTCGTAAATAAAGTCTCTTATTAATTTAATTACTAATCTAAGTAAGATCTAAAGATATAAAAATATCTATCTATTTATTACCATCTTTTTAGACTAATATACTTCAAGATCTAATTATAAATAGACTCTTTTAATAAATTAATATTTTAGAATTCTAAAATACTTAATTCTATATGCAATTTCATTCAAATTAAGACTTCTAAATAGACTTGAAATTCTTTAATAGTAATAAAGAATTAGATACAACTCTCGAAATATCTAGATCTAGGGAATAAAAATATATACTTATTTATATGTCGCACGAGAGTATATAGGATCTTGTTATTGAAGAATAGACTAAAGATAGTATACGTATTATCTAAAGCAATAGTAATAGATAATTTACTCTCACTATAGGTAAATAACTAATCTTTATAAATATGTACTTAGATAACAGTTAGAGATTAAAAGAATAATCTTTTAAAGTCGTTATAGGCTTGAGATCCTTCCTCATATAATCAAGGTCATCGAATATCTTATTGCGAGACATACTAATGAATAGACAATTGGTGGATAAATAATGATAAACGCGTTGTTTTGATGAGGCAGAGAGTAGGGCTGAGCCCCTGAATATTGAACCCTGCCAGGGGATGGGATACAAATAGCGGTCTTCGATAGCACGATTAACACTTGGCACCATCCCCTCTCCACTCAAGATATTATCCTCGGGATAGTCTCTTTCTGCAAACCGCCAATGCATATAGCTTGAATGATTCACGCCTGGGCTAGGGGAATGCTTAAACAAGTTGGACAGTTCGAAGACATATCTCACGCATATCGACGGCTGTCCTTACAGTAGTATCGTCATTTTCATCTTAGGCAAAGGCAACTTTTATCGATTGGGAACAGAGCGGCTATTTCCCAACTTGGTGGATGGATATTGAGAGAGGCGAGCTTTTCGCTGATCAGGGCGGTCTCGACTTGCGAGCCTAAATGCATGGCTGAAGCTAAGAGCTGGAGCTCCTACGGCGGTACGCCCAGGGGAAGGTCCACTCGAGGAGTGAAAGTCTATCCATCTGAGCGGGTCGATTGATGTTAAGAGGGCAGAGTCGAGGCAAAACAGATCGCTGTAGCCTAAATAATGTATGCAAATAGGATAAACCAACGCGCCCGACGGTCGACCAACCAACTAACAACTAATAGTCTAGACCAGTCCAGACTATTAGTATCCGAACTAGTTCAATGATTTCATAGATAGTTGGTTGTCTGGTTCAGATGTATAGACTAATAGTTAAACTAATAGTTAACTAGTTTAAATAATAATTAAATTTATATAAATAGATCTAATCACGCTAGGCGTATTTTTAATAGCGATTAGAGAAAAAATTCTTTTCTTACTAATATTTCAACTCTTTTAATTTATTCTTCAATAATTATATCTTTTCTTCCTATTATAGTACCTAGTAATAATAAATCTAATCTATCTAATTCTTTAATAAGCGTTAGAATATTATTTAATATTATCGCTAAATCTATAACTTTCGCTAATAAGTCTATTAAATATATACGCAATAAGATTACTCGAAGATTAATAATTTTATTAAAATTCTCTTAAAAGAGATCTACTTCTAAATTAGCTATTTAGCGAGTCTCGAATAAATATATATTACTAGCTTAGATATCTATCAATATCTCAAAAAGAGGTCTTAAAGAGAAAGAAGCTTCTAAAGTGTCGAATAACTCCGACTTATAAAATCTACTCGAAATATTAATTAGCGTATTTCAAGTATTAGAATTAAACTCCTTCTTTAAGAAATTTAAAATAAAAACGTCTTATATTTATTAGTATATTTATATACGAGGGGATAATATAATTTATAAATGCTATAAAAAGATCTATAAAATTAGTGAAGATATTAAGATCATGTCTCGTTATTTTAAAGAAAAACACTTTATTAATTTAACGGCGACTAATATCGCTAAAAAGAGAATACGAGATAAAATAAGCATTAATTAAATTATTCTTCGAGATATTAAGATTAATCGTTAGGCGAAGAAGAAAAGAAGAAAGAAGGTAATAAATTTAAATCTTAATAAGAGTGCTTTAAAGTACTTATATTTTTAATGAATTATCACTCGTAATATCTTATTTAACTAGTTCAAGGACTCGAATTTTCGAGTCTTCTTAGAATACGTTAATCTTATAGTTAATCGAATACTTTTAAACTCTAATTCTATAATTAAGATTTACTCTAAAGACTTATTTACTAAGGGAAAGTAGAGACTACGTTATATATTAGATATAGCACTATCGAATATTTATATCATATATAATATGTAAACGTTATTAAATTAGCTAGACTTATTAGCTATTATTAATTATTTAAAACAAGTGAAGACTTCTAATTATATACTATAACTTTCGCTCTTAGAAAGCTATAAGAAAAGTATTTAGATCTAAATTAGACTACAATTATTCTTAGCGTGCTTAATAAGTTTAAAATTCGCAATAAATTAAATTATATAGTTTTGAATAATACTAAGTTTAATAATTATCTTATTAACGCTATCGCTACTTCTCTATAAGCGAAGAAAGTCTTTTATAATAGACGTTAATAACGTCTTAGATATAATAATTATATTATTAATTTAACTATTTAAAACTTTCTCTTTGAAAAAATAGTCGATAATTGTAACTTCTTAAAAAACTCTTTATCGAATATTATCTTAAATAAGTGACGTAAGCTAAGATCTCTCGAAAATTATATAATATTATTATTTAAATAATAAGAAGCTCTTAACGTATTTAATTCTTTAAAAATTATATTAAGAGTCTTATATTATATCGTAATAATAGTATTAAATAAAACTATTGAAAAGGTAGATAGTAGAACACTTAATTATCTTGCTACATAGATCTATAAGACTAGATATAATAATGTCAAGACTATACTAGACGAGATCCGAGTAGGTAGAGTGAAAACGAACTTGATTATTTCGATAAGAACTCTTAATATCTTATACTTAATCGAGTTATTTAAAGACTCAAATTAGTTATTATAGTCGTTACGAATAAGAAATCTAATTTAATTATCGATTTACTTAGTGCGAAGAAGTGAAAAATACTAAATTATATTCGTGACTTCTTATATGCTTTTCACGTTATTATTAAGATAATCGAAGATTATATAGCGACTTTAGAGCGAGTTCTTTCTACTATGAACTTTCTAGTTAAGTATTTTAAAAAGACTATTAAAGAATTTAATTATTATAACTGACAACCCCGCGCCACGGCATCTTACAGCTCCGCTGGACGACCCCGTGGGCTATGTCTTCAGCGCCATATGCCAGTTCTTCGCCCAAAACCGAGTTATGGCTGTAAGCACTGTAGATTGTAGGTATGCCGCCTTGCTCAGATTCTAGACCTATCGAAACATGTCGCATTACCTCGGTGGAGCGAAGACCGAGGGGCTTCATCAAGCCTCTTGACTCTGCTCCAAGTACTCTGAGAGTCAGGTCCATCTTTGAATCACACGATTTAGTCCACTCTCGGCAGAATGTTTCTGCTCTTACGTAACAATATTATCCGCCCTTATACTCTGGCTCCGACTCAGCACCGCCCCGCACTTCATCTGCCTCTCAGCCTTATAGCAATACGAGGTTCCGATACGAAGCGAGTGCAACCCTCATGTCCACCTCTATGATCGAAAGAGGAAATACTGCAAGCTCCACGCAATAAGCTATTGAGGAAAATGGAGCGTTCAAGCGAGGACTGTTTACACGTGGACATGATCGTGGACTCGAATTTGACGGAGACCCAAAGACTGAAGGTGGTTTCCGAAAAGAGAATATGAATACGATGGTGGCTCAGAATTGCAGCAGGTGATCTGAACCCATAAGCGAGTTGCAATCAGAGCCAAGGACTTGGCCAAGAAGCCAACATCAAAGCCACTTTTCTCAACAGACCATTGGGAGAGAGAAGGACCTACAAGTCGCAAAAGGGGGTCAGAAGTTCCTGATATACGAGCGGGGGCTGACATGGGTTTCCCAGATACGGACACAGTATCGACGATATCAAGAACAATCTAACGTAAAAATGGCGCTTTCACTGAGCCACTCCGAGTATATAGCAAGCGTTGAACCCCCCATTCTCCTCACTTCTTTACATTCACCAAAGTGACAGCAAAAAAGCTATTCGAAATCAATCATGAAGCTCTCCAATTCCATCATCTCTGCCTTGTGGCTAGGCCTCGCAACCTTCTCGCTCACCCAAGCTGGCCCTTTGGCAAGCCGTACCAACTCCCCGCCCCCAACAAGGCCCTTCTCCGTCGCGGCCTTCCAATCGCCTTCTCCTGTTGGCCAGGGCCTCACAGGCTACAATCTGACCGCTCGCAACGGCAATTTTTATCTAAGCCCGAACCATGACGGCAAGCCCGAGACATTATACTCTCCATACAACTGAGACTAACTACGTACCAGTCCAGAAAGCCATTCTGTTTGTCAGTGACGACGGGGAGGCATACCTGGTACATCACCACCCCCCTCCTTTCTCTACAAAGCACCCAAAGCTGATGCCCCCATCCCCAGGACTCCAAGAAATACCAGCACGTCTACATCGACACCTCCAACGGCCTCCTAGCCTACGCCGACAACAACCATCCCGCCCCCGCCGGCGCCATCTTCGTCTACTTCATCCACCTTGGCAAAGGGAACCAAATCCTCTTCCAAGGCACCAACAACGGCTTCGACTTCACCTCCAACGCGCCGGGTACGTTCCAGTGGATCGGCCAGCCAGGAAACAGCGCCTGGTTCGCCTGCGGTCCGACGGGGGGCGAGTACCGGGTGTATAAGCTGGTGAGCGATTTTGGTGGCGATCCGGATGTCAGCACGTGTATTGCGGTCTCCTTGAGTGCGCTCGATTACTCGGGTCCTAATCCGGCGGTTGATAGCTACTGATGACAAGGATGAGGCAGCCTTGACGGGGATGGGATTGCGTGCGAGGACGGATTTTGTATAAGGAGCCCCGGGGGCTGATGCCGTGAATGCTTGTTACCGTCACAATTCTACTATCGTTACAAATTGTTGGTCTCGTTATCATTTATCTTAGCTCCCTATAGCTAGCTTACCATAGTCATTCACTGCTGCGTCGATCCCATGTCCAACGAATAACATGTACGAATCACTATATACAAATATAACACTGCGCTGTTGTTTCAGTACTCAATCACATCACAACGCAAGTCGCTGGCTTACAGTATAACAAGCGCACAGGGAGGATGGTCTAGCCCTCACCAACAAACAATAACGCAAAAGTGGCAAATCAATGGCAAAGCTTAGCACCAGACAAAGCCGCGCCAGCTAGCCTATGCCTACTTTGAATAGGAACTTCTCACCAATGCGACTTGTCTGTGCAGAGAGCTAGGGCTAGGGCTTTGATGTCGTTTTGATTTGTTCCTCATGCGATATCTGTAGAAAGCATATCACTTAGAGCACCTGGTCGAGAGGAAGGCTAGACAGGCAGTAGCATCGAGATATTATACAACTACCCACTAGTACATACTTGTTCGGTATACTTTCCCTGAACCACGACTAGTAACTTCATACGCCCCAGTCCGCACACTGGCAGAGGCCATCCAGAGCCTAAAGCAACCCTACAACGAGCCCGTGTCGCCTAGAGGCACAGACCCCACGAATCCGATATCGTAGCCGTCTGCGCCGACTAGACCTTCGTCTACATACACTGTATTCGATTGAAAAAGGCTTACTCTTGCTTGGAGAGCCAAGGTCGTAAGGGATCAGACTTTCCGGCGGCAGCAGGGTTGTGATCCTAGAACCCTTGGCTCCGGGGATAGTAGCGATAGCGTTTCGTGCTGCGTCGGCAGTCTCCGTATCACTCGAGCTCGCAGTCAGGTCCTTGGCCTCGGCCGGCCCTCCTGTGACACCATAACTTGCGCTGGCATTTGCGTCATCTTCCTCTGGGCCTTGGTTGGCTCCTGTTTTTGTCCTGTCCCCAGTCTACTTTTTCTTCGATGGTGATGGAGAAATGTTGTATTCCAATACTCTTTGTTCTTGCTCTAGTCTTGCGCACTTGCGAGGATGAGAGGGTTCGATTTCAGCGAAGGCATTGGATCTTGGTGGTGACGTGTGGGCTGTGGGATAGGTAAGCCTGCTCTATTGCATTAGGTCAAGACGTCAGTGGGAGATTCGGCGCGTGGTGAGTTTGTATTTAGTGCTCTGCAGGCATTCTACCTCGAGATTGGTTCAGACAGTACTCTTCATTTGCGAGGTTGATAGAGTTTGTGGAAGTTGCATTGACTCTTCTATGCACACTCTAGAAACTCTTAATATGTTAATACGATCTGCACGCTTCTGAGACGCTAATTATGCAACCTTGTGTGAGTTCGTCGATGATGACGTCTCGGGTATATCCTTACTCCGGTGCTCTCGAACGCCGATGCTGTGAGGTGTGTAAATACTACTCCGCGCCAACCATCGCTACATCGTCGTTTGTAGCCTCCGATCCCACGATGCCATTGGCAGTGATCTCCATGGTAGATACCTCAGCACTGCCCACGGGGTCGCTCTTGTGTAGTATCTGCTCTTTCCTACCCTCTTCTTCCACGTCCGAAAATGTGAGACTCGTTAATCCAAGAATACTCGGTCCGATCTTTCCCCTGCTCTTTGAACCTTGTGCCTTGAAATTTTGGAAGCGAAGGGGTCGATGGAGGATGGTATCAGGAGGATGCTTCTTCGCGGTATCTTTCCGGCTTGAATTGCCGCTGAACGGATTGCAGGGAATTTGATGCTTGAGACGATGGCGAGACGCTGGAGCAAGGTCAGCATGAATTCTGTGTGCGTGCATTGAGAAGTGTTGTTGCCTTTCTTTTGTGTGTCGATGGCTACCATGCGGATCAGGCGATTGTTACCGTAATTTCATGTCCAGACCAACATCGCCTGCCACTGCTTCGGACGACCGAACATCTCATATGTCTCGAAGTGCTTGTCATCTTCGTAGATTCTGACGAAAGCTTTGCGGTCTGGGTCGGGTCTAACGGTGAGATGTCTGAAGAGCCGAACCTGCGCTCTTGGTCAGACTGTGAATTTGACGGAAGCGATAGGTAACGCGTACCCTGAATTCAATGTGCCACTCATCTATTCTCCACACTCCGTCCTTCGAAGTATGGCTGCTGTCTACCTCTAAACGTCCTCCAAACTGTCCGATGTGTTCAAAAAGGAGTACCCCTGGTCCATCCTCTGTGTCTGAAAGTACCACTTGGCAAGGTCTCTCAAGATATATCGTGTATCATCACCGTCCTCGGCTAGAGCGCGGAGACGGTTGGGGTTGAGTGGCTCCAACATTGCGAATAATGTTGACAGAGGATAAGAGGCGACTACGCGACAAACAAGGGTCAATACCACGTTACGTAATCACAGTCTAATTTAGCGGCCTAGTGCCCAGCAACCGTTTTGGCGTGTCGATTAGAAGTACCATACTTTACTCTACATTATTATTGTCTTGACACTCTACCCCTTCCCATATCTACAGATGTTCTACGAAATCATTACAATTTCTCTCAACAGGATATTCGCAAATTTGTAAGAGATGCAAATTCCATGAATCCGTTTGCGAAGCTACCAAAGCCCGACAGCGACCAGCAGGAAGACAAGGGTGTCCCTGGCTCAAGCTGGAACCTAGAGCAGATCGAATGGCCTCGGTGTCAGATGGGAATGCAAGTGTGATATCAGCGAGACGTTCAGCAGAGATGGTGAACTTTAACCAAATTGTGTACTTCGGAGACATATCGTTGACACTCTGAACAAGCCCTGGGATGA
This sequence comes from Xanthoparmelia taractica, assembly GCA_033085395.1. Lineage (NCBI taxonomy): Eukaryota > Fungi > Ascomycota > Lecanoromycetes > Lecanorales > Parmeliaceae > Xanthoparmelia > Xanthoparmelia taractica. Next base: position 28,835 of record JANQBS010000131.1, read on the forward strand.
GACTGCGAACCGAAAGGTTCCGGATTCTACTTCACTCTACGCTAGATTATCTTGTTTTGCAAAAAGGGAAGCGCCAATTGGGATAGGTCTTCCACAATTTAGGAATCAGGGTCTCAGTCCCCGCCTCGCTCTCCCGGCCATCTTTTGCCATTCTCGCCACGACAAGGGCAGGAGCCGGGTGGCCTTACTCAGCATATCTGATCCAGCCCACCAATAATGCCTACAACCCTCACTCCGCCTCCAAGACGACAGTTTCAACCGCCATTCTCATCACCTCTGTCCAGCCCACCACCAACTATCCCATCACCCACTCCGCGCTCTCGACCGCAATACCGGATTCCAAACTCCACCCCCCAGCCTGAATCACATGATCAAGAAAAATCAGGCGTCGAAGAAACGTTCGATGACGAAGAATCAACGGAAACTGTAGAGCTAGCTCAGCACCAAGGCCACAGAGATGATGATTTCAAGGACCCTCCGGCATGCTTGCTGAAGCAATGAGGCTCAGATCGTATCATCTTCTCGACCGATACACTGTAAGCGGTTCGCCTGTAGGTTTTATCAAAGCGCCACAGCTGACGCGCAACGCCTTAGATAGGATTTCCTGGTGTCGTGGCATCACCTCGATTGCTACTTCCGCCGAATGGATGTCACCGATGCGTATTTGGCGTAGCTAAAGGATACCAGCGACCATACCTAACATGAGCGTCTGTTCGTCTGACAATTGAAGAAACTAAGTCTCAAGGTTGACAGTGAACGTGTTGAGATTGGTGAGATATGCGCCCGCCTGGTGATTGATATGCTTGCTGTGTCCAAGCAACCTAGGAAGCTGGGGATCATTCAATCTTTTACCGCTAGATGTTATATTATGGCAACTGGCTAAAGGACACTAAAAATGTTTACGGTCCATATGCGCCTTCGCCTTTCAATTGCCACCAACTTGGTCCAAGTACAATTGGTGCTTGAAAACTCTTAGCTCTCTCCCATCAGCAGCGAGACCACAGCACACTGCTTCTAGCTGCACCCATCTTATCTTCACTCCCACGCCTAGATAGCCTCATTTGGAAGGAATAGCTATACCACCGCCACTCTCTATAGTATCTATCTACAAGTCCATGGCCCCAAGCCCGGAAGTTAAGACCCTGGCAGTAACTCTCTTCCAGCACACCTGACGAAAAGCAACCCGAATGCTTGGATAATGGCCTGATAGCCGAATATAATGCTTAAGTTCGACCAATATTTCCACCCTTCCATCACCAACAATGGGCTAACAACCATGGACTTGGATAAGTCCAAGGGCATAACGAATCCTAAACCAGATTGTATCTACGGTATCAGTCCAGACGAATACGACACACATTTGGGCGTCCACATCTCCGCAGAGATCCAGCTCGTGCGGGAGGCTGTGCCGATGATGTATGACCCTGTGTTCATCACCAAAGGCAAGAGTGACAGAGGGGAAGCAGAGAAGACGGAGAACTAAGCCTGCCGGAGAGGTGCCGCCCTCGTGAACGCAGCACGCATTCTTCGCAAAAGGACTGGGAACGAGGATGCCAAAGGGGCAGATGCCCGTACCTTTGTCTTCTCTGCGGCCTTATGCCCCGATGTGATGGAGACTTTGGTGCATTGCAACCTTATACCCGGTGTAATGGAGATTTGGGTGACTTTAGCACGCAAGGCGATGAGTGCTATCGCTGATAGGATTTTCAGCTTCCCAGGCTGTCATTTCGAGAAGCCCACTTCGTAACGAGTATTATTATGTAACTGCCGTTCCCTCATTCTCTTCTTCGTCATCGTCGATGTCTCCTAATCTTGCTGGACCGTGATTATCGTCATCGACCTCTACCATCTTATTATCCACATGGCGGAAGATATGCCAGGGGAAGATGTCCATATCGCAGATCGTGGTGAGTACCGATCACTAAGACAGAAGGTTGCAGGATTGTCGTTCGTGTTTTGCTGGGTTGGGCCGGTGCTGGAACGGGATCTTTGCAGTAGGGCACCCTTAGGGAGAGAAGACATACCGCGAAGCCTTTCTCCCCAAGTAGTTCCTTGATGCCGGTATCGTAGATCAGCTCAAGAGTGAATACGGTTTCGGGGCCGATATGGGGGCTGATAGTTTCGCCAAACCGTACAGCTTTGATGTCACCTGCGATGATATCTCGCCTTCTGCAGAAATGGTGTTGGAAATGATGCTGCAGCACCTCGTGTTGGCAATCAGGGGTGCTCTCGGATCTTCTCCAACCCCTGTTTCATTCTTATATGCGCACGGCTATGCGGGTACATACATAGCCTAGAGACCCCCCAGAGATAGAATCAATCCTTTTATCCTCCCATCAATTCCAACAAATGGCTACTATGCGCACATGTCTGATACCCCTTCAACCATGAATCTTTGCAGTGCATGGATCGATGTCAAGGGTAGCTACAGACCCCAGATGCAAAAGACGTTGGACCCACTCGCCAGTCGCACGGGTGACTTCCTGAGGTACAAGAACTTACAGGACTTCTGGCAAAGCGCAGACCCTGGTACACTCATGGACCCACACCAAGTACTTCAAAGATGGCGGTGACAAGACACTCGACCATATCTCTGGCGTCCAGGACTGGCTGAACCTCGGTGCTAATTTTCACAAGCCCAAAAAGCAACCCAACAGCAAAACTACATGCGCGGACGACGACGGCGACCCCGCCGTCTGCGAACCGGTTCTCGTCCCGGATAATGCGGATACGTTGTCCATTGTGGCTGGCGCAAAGTGGTTTAGTGATAAGGCGCAATGCAACAGAGAAATACCAATCGACCAAACTCCTGTCCAGCCACCTGCTGTCGACAACAGTGAAAGAAGAGTTGATTGATGATTCTGATGACGACGATTATGCTAGTTTGACATCGGCCTCACAGCCGGAGCCAACGGCGACTCCACTGCCCACTTCCACTGCAGCCGCCCTCTGCCATAACAGCGCCGCCTCCACCCTGCCGTCTACACCTCCGAGGCCATCAGTGGTGCCGTGTAGATCGGAGACATGTTCAGCAGCGGGTGTGGGGACGCTTTTGGGACTACGGGCAAGTGCGTGAGCGGGCTATCTTACGCGGATATTGTACTATAGACGCGGGTGTCAAGCCTGGCTGTCATTGTGGTCAGCTAGCATTTGACGTCGTTGTATATTAGCTGGAGTAGTTAATAATATCGACAGTTACGTCGCTGAGAAGTCTATTAGCGATATCTCTTACTTGAGAACTGCAATTTAGCTTAATATTTACACATTATAAGCCGCAAGGAATCAGTGGTAGGGGCGCAACAATTTGACCTATATCTTTGTATTCTCTCAATATTCAGCGTGCATTGTATTGTATCATTGATTCATTAGTTGACTATCAAAATACTACATCGTTTGCTCCCCTTAGTTTCAACTAGAATATCGCAGCGTAAAGACACCACCGCTCCGTATCCCTCGATTCTGCACTTTGATGGTGGAGACATGCTATGTTGTACTTGTTGGCTTGCAACAGGCCATAAGGCATGCCCCAGCGCGAAGAAGCATTCGTGTCTAGACGGCATAGGCCTGGAGAGAAGCTATAACACAGATACTATACAGCTAAAGACGTGAGGAGGCGTGATAGATAAAGGATATCATCGCTCTGACAGAGATAAGAATCGAATGAAGAGCCATCTGTCAGTGACGAGCCCACATTAATACTGCTGGCGGATGGACTGACTCTCTGCTATGGGCCATCACATGAGTCAAATATGTGGGCAGTTAAAAATGAGTCACCTGAGAGTAACGCAAATGCACATGCGAGTCGCTGATCTGTAGGTTCACGGTGCTATGTAGATGTGCGAATACAATTTGCCGCATTTTCTCCTCCAAGCAATGTTTTAAACAATGGTGAGAAACGAAGAGTTATCGTAGCGATGCTAAGTGCTCGGAGACTCGTCTTTCTTATCCTCCTTCTCGTCATTCTTTTCATCATCCTTAACATGGTCATCGACATCCTCATCACCATCATCATCATCCTCATCACCGTCACTAACATCATCATCACTATCGTCATCATCACTATCGTCATCATCACTATCGTCATCATCACTATCGTCATCATCACTATCGTCATCATCATCCCTCTCATCATCGTTACTCAATCGGCTACGCCGCTTCCTCCAATTTGACGCCAGGATTATGAGCTCTCCAAACCTCGACTGCAGCTGCTTTAAGCGCATCTAGGTCGTCACGGCTCCCAGTATCGTCCCACTTTTCAATCAGTGGCCAGAGCATATCGCATTCTTCAGCGCTAGGACAGGGGTAATAGACCTTGCAGTTCTTGGGCCATTTATAAATGTACTCTGGAAGTGCTACGCAGTCGATTTTTCTTATCGGCCTTTCAATCAAAGGCTCCATCTCAATAGCAAATTCACGGAATTCGGGCTCCGCATTGAAACACTCCTCGAGAATAAACATAGCCGAAGCAATCAGACTGACGCCAATCTCCTGAGTAGATGAGCACCGCCGTTTGAGGTACACATATATATCACTTTCCATCTGATAGTTGATATCAGCGCCCTGGGCGAGAAGGCCTTTCGTGATGTCGAAAATGTCGTTCATTGTGACATGCATATTGTTACCCTTATAATCAAGCAAAAATCCAAGGGATTTCCCGGTTGGTTTCAAGTGTTTTATATGGAGTCTGCGCAAGTATGCAAGCCACGAAGTCCAGAAATGGCCTACTATATCGGCGTGTCTACCGACTGGCTTAGGCTCAACTCGGACCATCGGATTGGCCCCCGCGGTGAGGAGAACCCGCACGAGATCGAGACAGGCTGGCTTGCAGCAAGAGAGGATGTAGCTTTCTGCTAGCAGATATTTTTTGGAGGGGGAGTCCGTTGGCGAGCTTGGTTGGTCATCCGCCTTCCACTGCAAACACTCACCAAGACCTTGGCGATACTTTGAATAAGGTGATCGAGTTGCTGAACCAGTGACTATGTCTCGTATCTGATTATCGCCACTCCAAGAAAGCATTGCAGCCGTAGCTCTGTTTCCGGAGTATTTGTTGAGATCCGGCAGACTAAAAGAACCGCATCGTGACTGGATTGTGAGATCGAGCTGTTCGCAGACATAAAAAGTCATGCCTACAGCTGCAGCCATACCAACTACATCTATCAAAGTCGCAGGATTTTCTACCATATAGGCTTCTGTCCTTCCAAATCTTGCTTTATAGTGGTCAGCGACAAGATATCCTCGCGCCCAAGTTTCATAATCCAATGATCGCATCAATCTCGCTTGAGCAGCACCAAAGAGCCTTTCTGCTTTCGAGATTTGACTCAGAGCTCCACGATATGGGTAAAGAATGGGATGGGGCCATTCGTCGTCGACAAATTTGGCCTCTCCCTGCGAGAAATGTGCGAGTTGAGCGAGTGTTCCTCTTGCAATGGAAAGGCGGACGTGCGCCTCACTTGAGCCATTCTGAGCCAGAAATGACTTTGCTTCGTCGTTTTCGAGCAGGAAGTCCCGGGTGGTTCTATGAAGAAAGTCGATCTTCGTAGACAGAATTGGATCGTGATCCTCCCTCTTACCATAGAGCCGAAACTGTGGGTGGATGCCACCAACTCTCTGGTGAAGCGGAGGGTTCAGGCGCGTCAGCTCCAAAAGGCCTACAGTATGTGACCGCAGACCGATTTCTAAATTACGACACTTTACGACAAGCTCGTTGGTCGCAATCTCTTCGTAGGAGAAAGGTGCATCTTTCCATTCTCGGTTTGAGTGGCTAAAATGTAGCCGACAGAGATCCATGCAATTAGACCAATGATTGTCTTGGTACAGAGCGACTTCGAGGAAATAGGCGGCATCACGCTTGAATGGGGATTTGATGCGATGGAGCATGCACATGTAAAGGCTTTCCAATTCAGAAGGGAGGCTTTCTACAGTCTGCGTAAGCTCATTCATATCGGCGAACCATCGTAATCCGTCACCAACATCCCTGATGGCGATGATAGCCCATAGGAATACGCCGTCCGCACGCTCCACGATCCTTGTGAGTAGTCCTTCGGCTAGGTCTCCATCATTCTTGTTGAGCAAGGCACGCTTCTGAATTCGTGGGGAGAGCTGTTTTTTGGCGTACTCCCGAATAGTGTGAAAAGTCAAGTCTTGTAATCTTAAGCTTGGTCTACCGTTGAATGCTTCTTCGAAATTCGGTAAAGGGCGACTCGATAGGCAAACTTTGACGTGCTTCTGGTCCGCTAGATCCGTCATCATTTTGATGACGGTATCTTCTCGGCCCTCAAACTCATCTAAGCCATCGATGAACATACAGATCGATATTGGAACTTGCGACTGCCTCAAGAGATCAAGCAAGGTAGTTACAAGACGACTTTGAGTCCAAGTATACAAAGGTTCATTCTGTACAGGCGATTAGATAGACGTTATGCTTTGTCATCATCGACTCACAGTGAAACATCCCATCAATTCGGGGCACTCTTTAAGCATCTGGTATACTAACGAGCGGAGTAAGCCGTCGATGCTCTTCTGTAGGCTACTACCGGCATTCCAGAAGAAGAATGTTGGAGTTAAAAGCCGTCTATTGGCGCCCCATTCTCGCAGAAGCTCTAATGTACGACTGTGAGTGCATATGTGATTCATAAGTGTCGATTTTCCGGAACCAGCCTTTCCATTGATCCAGTACACCTCTTGTCCTGATCTGAGCCAACTTGCGAAGTCATCCCACCGAGGTGACTGCTTGTGAGGAGGATCCGCGTCGGAGCTGTCCAATCTGAGCGTTCGAGGGTCATCAAAAATCCAGTCGTAACTGTTGTCGATACCATCAAATTGATCGCCGACCTGCTCCTGGCGAGATGAAATGTCGGGATAGAATAAGTCCTTGATAATCTCGTCATACCGGCGATTATCCATGCGACGTCTTTCTACGCGGTCAACCTCTGCAGTGATATGTCGGCGCGTATCCTCGGACTCTTGCTTCACAAGGTCAATCAAACATGTTTGAGAGTTCGCTAGACATGTAATGAGGTGCTGCAAACTTCCATCCAGGTCGGCGAAGGACTTTTTGTTTTGTAGGCCTTGTACGTCGAATCTCAGGCTGCAGACTCTGTATCAGTAACTCGATGAACTCTTTCACCAACCCGAGAGCTGTAGAATTATATGAAAGTGCCTAACAATCAAATGCAGCAGAGGTCTAGGTATACACGCCGAGGAAAGGACTTAGCTGTTGGATTTAGCGTGTACCTTAGTCTAGAAAGCAACGAGATCTCCAACGTCGACTGATATTTTTCCAAATCTTTCTGGATCTTGTTGATGGTGCTCCTTTTCCATATAGCTCGAGCAGCAAGTCGCGCGGCCTCCAGAGTTGAAGCGCGCTTTCGTGTCTTCAACTTAGAGAGCTCCCTCTGAAGTTCGTTGGCGCAGTCTTCACACTTCCGACCAAGATCCAAGAGGTCCTTTTCTTCTCTCGAGAGTGTCCGTGACCGTGTGCCGGAGCTCTGCAGTGATTGCTGGAGAGAGCGGGTGAGGCTGGCCAAATGGCCAGTTGTATAGTCCAGGTGCCTGTGCTCCTTGACAGAGCCTTGCTCGTACACTTCTCGACATGTTGTGACAGCCTGAATACTAAAGGTCAAGAGCTGTATCATAGACGCGGCGAGGCCGATTCCTGTAATTGGATCCATTACTGATTTCGATATGGTATCAGTGTCGGTGCCAAAGAAAGCTGGAAGATAAGCCGACGTCACCATACATGATACACATAACCCCCGCAATATCCTCAGCCTCACGTTATGCCGCCAAGACAGTAGCGTCGCCGGCCATCTTATTTTGTTTATAGCCTCTGGAGGCAGCGCCAATAGGACTTATATGCCTTCCACCATTATGCCTGATAGACAAGGCTCATGGGTGCATCTCACACAAAACAGTGGCTGACTACTTCATGGGTTACGCTTTCGCGGTAGAGCTTCAACCATTGGTGCATCATGCCCTTTTAACCACCGTTCAAACACATTTATTCCATTTGCTAGCATACTGATAAGGTCGATAAGACTGCGAATCCCTGTCTCAGTCGTATGAAGCAGCGCGACGTTTCACCTGTTTTCTGCTCTCCCCTCTTTTTGGTCCTCGTACGCTGTAGTCAGAGTCCATCATCAGCCTATTCGCCGACCCGGCCACTAGCCACTCGGAGGGGATCCTCGTCATCATTAAATTCATGAAGATTTTTGCATGTCGTCAGTCATCTCGCGTGCGTTTCGCGTTTTGGATATCTTACCTTAACATAGGACGAACCAGCACTTGTCGAAGCATGCAAAGAAACTACCAAGAGTCGGGATTGGCATGTACTTTTGTAGCAGTAGTACCGTAAAGTAAGGGCAAGTTTATGATCTAGGAAAGATTAGATCTTGGCCACGCCAAACCTGTAGAACTTGGAAGCTTAGGAGGTCGTCGGTACAGCCATTGACCCTAACGCACCTTATACTTCAACATTTACAACGCTATGCATACGGACTCAGTACGTTCTTCTAATACTGCTCCCGTCATGCAACCGTCCACTGGCTTCAAATTCTGTCATACTGGCAATTTCACGCCTCTCGCTAAAAATCCTTTCCTGAAGACTGGCTTCCCCTCATGCAACTTCATTTCCACCCGCTCCGGCATTTCCCTCCACCCAAAGTCCCCTAAACCATGGTCCTTCATCACTTCCCTCATCTCACACTCATTGAATCCATACTTACGGATAGTGTGCTCAGCGCCAGTGGGCAGCCGACCGTGCCCTGCTTCCCCTCCGTCGTCTCCTTCCTCGACGAAGTCAACAATCAGCAGTACGCCGCCGACCTTCAGTCTTTGCGCAAGTCTACCAATCGCTTTGGCGGGATCGTCAAAATGGTGCAAGCCCCCTCCTACTGCTACAACATCGAAATTGTGAAGTTCCGGCCCGTTTAGTTCGACGGGGGGAGGCTGGACCGTTAAGAGATTACCCACGATCGCGCGTGCCTTTCGCACCGACGCTGTTTCGGATGAGGCCGCGAGCTCATTGAAGCGCTCGACCATGTTTGGGGAGAGATCGAGAGCCTGGATGGAAGTCACGGAGGGGCCGAGGGCGCGGGAAATCATGCCGGTACCGCAGGCGTAGTCGAGGAGGGTGGTCGGACCCGAGTGTTTGGGGATAGCGATGAAGTCCAGGTTTTGTTGGATGTAATTTGTGATTTGGAGGGACATTTGCTTTTGCCATGGACTAATGCCATGTTTGGCCAAGTCGTCAAAGAAGGTGCGATTTGCGGCTGTGAAGTCTGTGGAGGCGGTCGTCATGACGGCGGGTCTTGCTGGATTTATTTTCTCGGGAACTCAGAGTGCTCTACTAAAATGTTTGAAACGTGCTTGTTGTAGCAATTTGCATCGAAAGCTGTCAGGTTTTCGGGCCTACAGACCCTTCTTATATAGGCATTTAAAATAGGCGCAATTGCCCAGACCATATGCGAATGGGGAATTCGGCGGCCACATTTCGGAAATATATAAAATGTCTCCGAAACTTGCTGTTCCCGAAGTGGATGCATACCTCACATGTCATATCTTAGTCATTGCAAGTAAGACTTAGGGAATAGGAAGATCAATCAACAAAACGTAGTTTTCATTATTGTTGCTGACCTAGCGCATCCCCCTAAGGTCCTCCTCCGCCACTAACAATTTGGCCCAGCTTACTTACTCCGCCATTAATTCGTCGAGCTGTGTTTATAAGCTACCATTTGGCGCCAGTCCGATGGGAAACAGAAGCATAATCATGATGCAGCCTTCTGGGCGGTTAGGTAAGCGCAGAACCACGCCGGCGATGATATTGTGACACCAACGGCTTGTACCCTTAAAGTCAAGATACAGCTATGAATGGAACCTCTACGCTTGATTCCACTACATCGAAGAGCAGTCAAAAGCTAGAAAACTCAAAGATCGGCGTAACGCCTTTCGACCGTCGAATCGAATAGTGGGACTATGGGTTAGTGTGTCTCATGAGCTAGCCGCTGTTCCAGATGCATGCGCGCATGCGGGGAACACGTGTCTTTGATAGCTTTATATGTATGGGCCTTACACCATCAATTGGTTCTTCAATCGAAGTCTTCTCTTTCAGAGCAATAGCATTATTTTTTCCCGCTCACCCACGCCTGTATCTAGCTATCTGGATAGCCTATCACTCCAGGTCTATGCCGCCTATGCATGGGAGTTTTTCTAGCACTGGGACACGTCCGGGGCCTATCTAGGCCTGCTGGCTGCTGAGCCTAGCGTTTGGGACAGCCCAATCATCTATCTAGAGTACTGCTGGGTCCCGGTGTGTATGCCTTCATGAATGAGAGCACTAGATATCACAATGCACTAAATGACCTACGACGACTGCTACACAGGGATCATTCGAGGCTTTACCTCTACCTCAATATTGATTGACTCTAACTCCACCACAGCGCCCCTGGCTTTTGCCCATTTCTCCTCACGATGGATGTTTTCCGGATCAGCCGGCCTTGATGCGTGATTAAATGTTGACATTATTGATCTAAGGGGTCTGCACGCCTAGAATCCTATAGGCTGGCAATTCTCCTGATTACCCTCGTTGTAATCAACTGATTGACCAAAAGCAGTGGCCAATTCAGTAATAGTAGTAGAAGTGAGTGCACGAAAGATACGAAGAGCTTTATCTACAACACCACGTCATGTCGCTATTCGCATCGCATTGCTTTCGAGATGGAGATGCGGTTTTCCGTCAAGGTTGATAATCTTCATCGCGCAGATAGCACAGCTGTGGGATGTATATAGCGAACAGCATGATCTGTTACAGGCTTCACATCTCGGAAGCATTATTCCTTCAACTTCATACTATATAACACCAACCTGATAATGTCTCAGCATCGTCACAGGAACCCAGTAACACAATTATACGAGTCTATTCGTCACTATGTTAAAATAAATCCAGCTCGAACAACACAGTTCCTACCAATCATAGAGGGTATGCTTTATATACGACACGTTCAGCTCAAGGACCCGGGCATTGGCGATATGACACACAGAATGCACAGAAGGCGCGAAACACGAAACACTTCGCGAATTACATGGATTTGCCAAGCCTATTTCGAACCTCAGTGACAAAGGCGGGGTTTACAGTTAGTTCCCTTGAGCATTAGAGATCCCCAATGACTAGGTATGGTTCCAAACAGAGGCGTAATCCTCTCAAAGCTCCTATACCGTGTACTCTCAATGAAAACAGGGACCCTTCATTTCATAATTTTCAGTAAGGATCCCGTCTCTCCCGGCATTGCTTGCGATAGACTACACACAACCCTCTCAAAACCTTTAGCACCACAAGCGCTTCTTCCCACGTACCCATGACACTCTGTCCCTGCAGCATCCGTGACTACTTGGTCCCACGTCCTTAATACTTTGATTATGCCTCGATCATACCATGACTATGTCTCCATCGAGCCTGACCGGAGTCTCCATCATACACTAAACAAAACCTCAAGTTGGACAGACAGCAACCCACTTCAAACTTCATCTAGATATTCACATGTGGATCGCCCTAGTCTTCTGACAAGTTTTCCGCACCAGCTAAGATTACTTTCAAATCCTCTTAAGGTCTTCGCCTCGCTATCTTACCCTATTTTCCCACTCGGTAAACACTCCTCGAGAGTCTAGATAAAGAAAAAGAGGAGCGGATGAGACCCTCAGTCCTATCGATGAGTGAGCAATGCGGGGCACGAAAATGCAGATGTAAACATAGATCTAGGTGTAGTGTACCAGACGCTACCATGATTGAGTACTGCGCAAGGTGGCCAACACCTGCTTGCTTAAACGACGTTGGTGTAGACTAGTGCCGTGATAAGGGAGTCAATCAAATCTACGCATCTTGTTGGTGCCTTGGACACGAATTTCTAATGAGGCTAGTATTAGAAGTCAGAGCGCATCCAACCTTTGCTCACGGTACGACACTCCATTCAAACTGATTAGACATAGGCATATTTAGCCCGTTGATGGAAACACCTCCTAAACCAGTCCCTGCCCACGCACATGCGCAAGGTAACATGCCAGCATTCCACTTTAATTGCCCAAGCACCTTCATCCTGCCCTCTTTAGGTTTCAAACGTCACCTTCTTGTTATACCATTCTTAGCTTTGTCTCTCCTCCCCCCCCCCAAACCCTGCCTCCTTCGCGTCGTAGATCGCATCTGCTAAGGGCTAGAGGTAGGTATTCGAAGTAGGTAAAGAAAGGTGGGTAGTTGATGTTTTAAAAGAGAGTATATAGCATAGATCATTATAGCAGTGGGCCTTAGTCATGAAGATGAACTAGATTTCTCCCTCTTGTGTGGCGTGTAGTAGTTGTTATTACGGTCGTCGGTGTCGAGGAGTCTTATGTTACTGGCCGACCAGTAATGTTTGGAGTTGTCATGTTAAGGATTATCTGGATAGGCTAGGGAGAAATCGAAGTATGCTAGCTGAGACATGATAGGAGTGGTGATGAGAAGAGACGACTTTTGCCTTCAATAGCTAAGGCCAAATACTTTTCAACGTGTGACTGTACATAGCGAATGATACATCGAACAAATTATTTGACTAACTAGATACTCGAGATTTACTCGTCCATAGTAGCCGGCGCAACGGAGTCATCATCATCGTCCTTATACGGCCATATCTGCCAACATTTTTCCTTCTCCTCCGGCTTTGCCGCTTCGAGCATCTTCATCCTCCATTCCTTGTTGAGAAACATGGCACGGTCATAGTTCTCTGGATACGTGCCACCCTCGCCATCAATGCCCAGGCTTTCCCTGACCGTGGCGAGCATTTCGGCGGCCTCGTTCCATTCTTCGCTCTCCTCCAGTGCTACTCGCACTTGCTCATCCGAGAAGGAGATTGGACAGGGAGAGTCTCCGACGAGAGCGTTCCACTTTGAATAGACGCCGACTAGGGCTGCTCGGAGATTGACCAAGTCTCCATCCCATGGCATGCCGGCTTGCTGGATTAGATACTGTCGCATGTGAAGGTATGGCAGCTGGAGCACCTGCATATGAGGTTCACATTTCAGTTTCGTCGCCGCTGTGTAGTAGAGGTTGGCTTGCTTATGCCTCAACTCCTTCAAGGCCTTTTCCTGTTCCTCGGGGTTCATCTCCTCAAACCGGTCGCTTAGTTTCGGCTTCTCCAATGACTGTGGATGCGTTGGGTCGTGGTCGCAAAAGGGAGGGAAGCCTGATTGGAGAAAGAACGGGAGCACTGAACTACCTTGCCAGTCAATGATACCAAGTATCTGCGTCGAGTGTGGACGTAGAAAAATGTTGCTTTGGTGGAGATCTGGATGTCGGAGGGTTGGTGAGGTAAGATCTCCCTGTCGGGGCAAGAGATACGGAGCTATAGCACCGTACTGCGAAAGCAAGGAGATGTGATCTATGGGTTCGATCTCGTTCTCGGAGAAAGAGAAAAGGAATTGCCTATGCCGCGGCTTTGCAAAACTTGAAGTCCAAGCAGCTTCACGATTACCGATTGACTTCAGATAGTCCTCCGGGCGAACCCCTGTGATATCTCTGATTAGTATAGCATTACGTAGCAGGCAAGAACTCACAGACATGGTCCGCGGTCCAGCGCCATTTGGCTCCGCTCCCCTGCCCAAAATGACCTGCTCGCGATGGGGCCGATGCCAAATCGGTCAGAGAGAAGGTCTGCGCCAATTTCCTCCTTTGATCCACTTTCGCGGACCTCTTCTTCCAAGTCCTCCCTGTAGTACAAGCTTCCATTCTTCGGAAAACGAGCTCTAAAGAGTCGACTCTCTATATCCACAATCTGCTGGATGATTTCGACAAGCTCTTTGGTGGAAAGCGACGACCAGCGAGAGGCAAGACTCTCTCCTAGTACCTTTTCCATTATGATGTACTCCGTTCCGACGGGATTATCTTTATTCACCCGGGATGCCCAAGCAAATACCTTTGGTACAGGTATACCCAATCGAGTGCGGACAAAATCCATGGTGGCAACCTCGCTCGAGGTCGTGTAACGAGGCGGTCCAGCGATAGGTGTAGGGATCCGCGCGATTACTTCGTAACCGTCATTCATCGTGAGAGAAAACACTTTATTAAAGCCACCCTCAGCAAGCTTTACTATATGTACGCATCTATCTCGTCCTACGGCTGCGGCCGCTACACGCATTAACTCGGGTACATTGAAGCAGACGTAGTGTTCGGCCAAGCGCGCTCTCTCGTTGAAACTTGTTGATCTATCAGCAAAAAAGTCGGCACCTATCTTCTTATGCAAGGTGCTTACATCCATCTCCGAGAAGTGTTTTGGAAAAATGATTCATATATATCTTCAGAGTGTTCTGGTGCTTCCATGGTGGACTGCTTCCGAGCTACTCTATACAAAGCCAGGTGCCAATCAGAAGTCAAAGAAGGGAGTTGCGGTCTGCGAGAAGAGGCTCGGCGTAGAGTGAGCAGGATGGTGCATAATAGCGACATGTTTGAGCGTGTCCCTATGACCGGCAGTCCATCCCCAAAAGCGCTTTATTCGGCAAAACGTTTATCCTAGGGACGGCCGCTACTACATACCTTAGCCTAAAGCTCTTTCAGTCTAACTACATTGTTTTAGCGCCTTTAAAGAGGGGTTACTGTTGTTGAATCATGAGGTAAGAAGCGATTATATATCCCTCCTCCCTATCAACTTCGACTCCATCAGATATATCCCATTGAACAAGGCTGCGACGATCGCGAACATCCACCATAATCCATACAAGGGCAAAGCTTTTCCCCCACACCCGCCTCCCACTGTTACACACAAGTAAGCCCTTGGCCATTCACTCTGTCAATACAGTCTAATGGTAATTTACTCAGGTGGTCAGAAGGATATACCTCCATGTCTGGATTGAGAGGAGCTGGGAAACATGCTGTCGCTTTGATGACCCAGCCGCAAAATATCGAAAAGGTGGCACAGAAGTTTACCCATCCCACGGTTGCACCAGGCAAGACATTGTGGCCTACATCACAGAGGGATCTCAAAAATGTTGGATTCCATTTTGATCTTAGCGACGTAACCAAGACTATACCCGACACCAGGCCTGGTGCGGCCAAAGGCGCGACGAGAAAGGCTTATGTAGTCAAATGGCAAGCGGCAAACGAGGCAGAGCGGCAGTCTATTAAGGATTGGATCAGGAAACATGGTTCTCACGCTGAAGCTGCCGTTTTGATAGTCCCCGAGGATGCGTCGGACGAAGAGTTCAAGGAGCTTTTGAACGATGCTGCTAGTAAACTTTAGACCTTTCGAAAAAGCTTAGCTGAATCGACACTATGCAAACGCACATTGCCTGAATTTTTGCGCCTGATGGGTACAACGTGCAATTGAATTCGTTGATCGCTGTAATAAATGCCAACATCTACTCTCATTGCCTACGACAACAATCGCAGAACAATATCCTCAAACCTTCCTCGCGCAGTTTCAAGCATCTCGAACTAAAGAAACCCACAGCCTCACCGAAATCAGTCTCCCATATATCCACTCGAATAAAGTCAATCCATCTTCATCCCCTGAGAATTGTCAAGTCCCTACTCCACAACAGAGCGCATGTTAAGGATCCCCAAGGACGACGACGATGATGATGATGATGAGACGCACTCTATGGAGAAGTGCTAAGCGCAGTGCTTTCCATTTGAGTGGAGAGCATAGGCTATATGGCTTACAGGAGGTATTGAAAGGTTCGACCTGTTGAATGCTTGTCAGGATACACAGCAGAAACATCATCCAGCTTTGATGATATTAGAGGTATATCATTTTCCTCTTCTACTTCGAGGACGCTCCACGCAGCTGCTATCTGGATTTCTTTCACTCAAGGTCGTCTTGACGCGTGTTGCTGGACGCGGACTATATTGTGGACGTTGGTGGTACCGCTATTGGCCTTGGGGATTTTGAGGGAGTGTTTCGTAATGGTTTTATCCTATTCAATTGCAGGCGTTACATTCATATATACAAAGGCAATTTGCCTGCCCTGTTCTTGTCCCCACCAACATGCAAATCAACGCTAATGCAAGCAATGCCATCATGATCCAAAGTAGTAAACACGCGCGTAATATCGTAAGCAAAGCGCAATCCACCATCATCACTCCAGGTCCAAATTCAAATCCCAACAAGTCTTTCTGAGCTACCTATCCTGATAAACCGGAAGAGCTTAGAAGGGTGATGGTGGTCTTGCTGGTGGCAAATTGCGCACTCTCTCGAGGGCTCTTTCTGAACGCACAAATTTGACCGGTCGCTCCTTCCGCGTTTCGTCAATATATAACCCCTTGCCCGTAGAACCATTCCTTCTCTACAACCTTGATCAACTTTCTCATTCGATCTGGTCGTAAGGGCGGCCACGGAAAATTACGTCTAGTGATCTTTTGTCCTCCAAAATTCTCTCTGCCAATTGCTGGAAGTCCGCATGGTGAATCATAGCCTTTATTCCCGCGTGACAAAAGTTGTTCCTCTCGCCGTACGCTACAATTTGGTAACGCACCATTGATTTTTCGTAGCCGAATTTGTTCGCCGCTCTGGCCAAATCATCCAGGAAAGGTGTTGGGGAAAGGGGCAAGCCGGCGAGCCTTTTCTTCAGCCAGTCGAGTTTCCTCCTGCTTGATCTGGGTTGTGACTCTTTGCCAGTCTAGCTTTTGTATCTTCCAAATCATACCGTTCATGTTCTCTCCTTTTAAAGCCAAACAAGTTGATGCTAGGTAGTCTCCGTATTCGGCCATCATACGCAGCTCAGCCATCGCGTTAAAAACTTCAATTAAGGCTGTGCATAGCCCATTTGACGCGTGTATCTTGTCGTATCGTGATTGTATCTCGTCATCCAAGATCTCCACCTCTTTGGCCATTTTCTTCCGTGCGAAGGGGCTTGCATTGAGCATGGCGGTGCATCGTTCCTTCCACCAATTGATGAATCTCATTGTCCTAGGTGTGTGATGTCCCTGTTCTGTTTGAGTCTGTTTTGGTACGCAATCTGTGCCTTTAACCTAAGGGCGTCAAGTTGCCCTCGTGGAGGGTTTGGGAAAAGAGGATCGGACGAGCGTGCAGGGTAGGAATCTGACGCTTGGTGGATGTCGATGGAGTTAGAGAGACAATTGTTGGGTAAGGTGTAGACATGACTGCGTAGATTATTTGTCGCGGCTTGAGATATTATGAGCAGACCAATAATTGGTGAATTGAAGAAAAGCCGTTGCCAAGAATCTACTCCCTCCCTTTTAGCTTTCGGACCGGTGTAATTTTCATTGACTGAGGGAGTCTACCGTAGAAGGAGCAACTTCTTCGATGATTTCTATTCAACGCATACTTATTTCGAATGGAACCTAGACCATGAATACCGTGGGCGTTCGGGTACATGCTGCAACAACCCTCATCAACAACTGAAAACCAGTAGAAAAGCCCCAGTCCTCCAATTACACAACAGTAATACTGGCCAATATCTTCTCAATTCCGTCCCGATTCCTTCAATGTCATCGCCATAGCTACTGGACCACGGTAATGCTTTCCTTCGCAAGTACCTCACTCCTGTATCACTTAGTTGTACGGAGGAGCGAAGATGCTAGGTTCACTTTCATCGATTAAAAATCTATCACTCTTTTCTCATCACCCAAATCCCCTACAAACAGTTAATCCATGAATCTTAGTACCTGCGATATGTACCTAGGAGGTCCGCTTCTATTCGAGTCTCTCCTCACACACATTCCCAAAAATTCTTGCACTTTGGGCTTCTCTAATACTCTTATTATGAGTGCAATCACTATATGTTCATCCCTAGTATATAACTACATACCCCAAATATGAAATGACTACATCTCAAAGCTAAGCAGCAAGCAAGGTACCCCCTCCTTCTGAGTCGAGGTCCCTCGTAGTGAAAATAATCATGCTTGAGCCACGGGAGAAGTATGATGATCTTCCCCAGCAGCCGAGGTGCTCAAATGAGGCGCCAAGCTACCGTCAAGATGATTCCATATTACCTTCCTTTTCCCTGGGATCCTTGCCCAGCTTGCGGAGGTCTGCAAGTACTCAATAAGATTTTGCGACGTATCGGGCCGTCCTATCGCGAAGGGGGGCTTTTTCATGTCCAGGAAGTAGGCTGCCAGACCTGCGACCTTTGCGAGAATGTCAGCATTGACTATGCTTTACATGAAAAGACAGAATCCCACGCACCATCCCCGCTGAAATTGAAGTCCCTGTCGCGGTTGAACGTAGATTCCATCCGCTTTTTGTACATGTCACACCCACCCCAGGCGCCCACACCATGCCAGTGATAGTAGTCTGCGACCATGAGGCCTCTGCGCCCCTGTTGTCGACGGCTCCCGCGACTAAGAGAGGAAGAGGCTTTTGACCAGAGATTCTCGATTGCGAGGCGAAAACAGCGGGAACGGTATCAGCGAAAAAGCTGCGCTTCCCAAAATTACCAGCTGGTACGACTACCACTGCACCTAAGTTGATGAGGTTCCGCATTCGTAGATAGAGTCGGCTGAACCGTGCATCCCGGAATGCTTCCGGTCGCCATGGTGTCTTCGTTGTTGCTGCAAGTAGGACAACGACTCGTTTGCTCTTCCGCTTGGCAACATCATTGGCAATCTGTTGAAAGGCCCAGGCTATGTCGACAAGGTTGAGCGAGGATTTGACAACCACAAGGCGGGTAGTTTTCGAGACTCCATTCTTAGCGCCGGTGGCCTTCGAGGCAACGCAAGATCCATGAGAGTAGGGATCGTCGTCTGTCTCTGTTCTCTTAACGCTCGGGGCGTATAACCAGTCTTGCGGTGGCCAGAAGAATTCCTGATCATGTCAACAATCATGATCGCTTGTAGGTTGATCATCAGGTAGTTACCCGATTGTGACCATCGATTCCATTCTCGATAACGTAGATGATTGAATCTCCACCATTTCCTGGATCGTAGGCGTAAGCCTTTGTCCTGTCAAACGGTACACCCGGAGCCCATGAGACCACTTTCAGGTCCGACGGAGCATCTGATTGATAGATTGTTTCAGCACCTAAACCGGAATCTACACTGGTTCCGTTGTGCATTTTAGAAGGCCACAACGGCTGTACATGTTCTGACGCGTTCTGATTAGGGTTTTCAGACAGTCGAAAGTCTTCATGATACAAAAATGGGGCGTTCTCATGAACTTGGGCCTTTGTCTTCAATCAGCAGTGGCATTTTACTGGGAGATTTCCCCTGCAGATATTGAACACACCCTTGGATTGGCGCTCACGAATGCCGTACGCTGCACGTCGTTCATGATAACACGCCAGAACTCCACCCCCGTGTAGTAGCCTCCGTACTCTTGCACATCGACGGGTGCTAGTATCATACCGAGATGCAGTCTAATTCTCTCATTGTCGGATTCCTGCGAAGAGCCTTCGATGACAGAGTAGATGACATATTCTTTGAGAGAATTCGAAGATAGCACCGTGTCAGACGGTAATGATTGGTTTTGAAGCACTTGAGAAGAGATAAGTTGGCCACCTGAAGGAGTATTTAGTAGAATCAAAGCGATAATAACACAACTGGTGAATTTTGTAAGGTGAATTTCCTGGAACAGAAACGCCCAAAAAAGATGGGAGCTATTCCCTTTAGTGTACATGTTTAGGCTAGAGGAATAGGTTGGGCTCAAGAGACATCCATGATCTCTTCGAAAGGTTCGAAGAAAATTCTCTTCGCCTAAATCACCCGATTTCGGAACAATAGCGTGAGGCCGAGCATGACCATACGCGACTTTATTTATCCGCAAATTTGACACACAGCGGCAACGAAGCGGATCTTGTTAAAATAGAACACAGCGCTCAAGCCTGCTCAGATGGGTCTCATGGCATTGCGCATGCGGCATGACCGTCGTGGCCAATTTTGAACTCTCCATGGAACAGCAAACTCTCACTCGAAAAGGATAATCAGGGGCTCACCAACGGTAGCCGGCACCACATTACCAGACAGTAGAATGAAACGAAATATGTCAAGGTGCCTTGAAACGTAAAGTGTTTTCCAGTGATAAACTTCTTGCTATGTATCGAGCTAGCGCAGCTGTCTTACGACTTGCATAGGTTGTAACGTCAATATCCCCTGCACCTGCCTGGAAATTAAAACTTTAAGATCTTCAACGATACTAGTGTGTTTGACAAAGCGGAGCGAACCACACTTGCTTGTTATGAAATTCTTCTCTCGAATCTATATAATGATGCGAGTCAGAAAATCAGCGCGTTTCTCGAAAACTTCAGTCAATGTAGCAAGCGGAGTGGACTTGATGGCGAGAAAAGCTTCTAGCGACCCAGCGGGGGGGAAAACTTGTGGGAAAAGCCTTAGCAGATAGGTTTTCGCGCAGCATCTGTAAAAGTCTGTTTGCAAATAAAAACATTTCCACAGGTTCAATTCATACTGGGAGAAAATTTGTTAGTGTTAGGCCGAGGTTGAGCGCAATTCCTGTTCAACGTCTCGTTGCGCGCTCTGACCTGCTTGTTAGGCTACATGGACATCCCATTTTCGATCCAGGAGCCAAGCTATAGGGTAGCTGGTTGGAGAAGCGCACGCTGGGAGATGTAGATACCAATCATTCTCGTCTTGAGGTGCCATAGTATTTGTCGCCTTAATGGATTCCCAGTAGTCTGGATAAAAGCCACTCATCTCCCAGTCAAGTATTCCGCTAATGCTGTAATTGCCTTGCTCATCAGGCAACACCACAATGTTAGCGGGCCGTAGATCCCCATGAGAGAAAACGACTCTTGACGTATGGCTTTGCGACATGCTACGCAAAAGCTTGATGTACACAGAGCCGCCAAAGTGTGGATTAGAGAAGATGAAGTCCTCAAATTCTGCCGTTGATCTGATCGTTTTCTGTGAGATCCGAGTGTGGCGTCTGCTATCTTTGCATCCCTCGCCGCCTACGCCACCGAGGAGGCCGTTGTTGGGTGTGCTTAATTCCCTGAGCCTCAGAAGTATCGCGTTGAGCTCATTGCGGAGAGATATCTTCTGCCCGTCAGGTAGCTGAGACCATACACTTTCGAGCGTTGGGCCTGGAATGAAGGACATGAAAAGGTAGACGGTTTTGCCCGACGCTAATGCGCCCAGAGGTTCAGGGACCGGAACCTCTGGAGCATGCTGTCTCAGATACTGCAAAGCGGTATACTCTGTATAGTCCTCATAACTAGGTATCATCTTGACGACAATATCTGCGCTGCATTTGATAACCGCAACCCCACCGCATGGGCCGTTCTGCCATATAACGTCACCATCATCGATGATTTTGTAAAGCTTGGTCCACAGAGACGTGGATTTTGCGCTCAGCTCGTGCGTTTGAGCTCCAAGAAGCCATTGAACTTGCTCAGACAGAGGAAAGACAACAGTCACGGTGCTGTCAGAGCATAACCCCAAGCCAGCGGCGGTGCTATTGATCTCAGAGACCTGTTCCAAAGGTACCCTTGCAGTCTCGGCAGTTGCAGCGTCGTCCGTTTCTGGCGACTTTCTTGCGGTCCCATCCTTCTCCACCTGAACAATGCTACCATCAATCTTCGAAGCGCCTTTCAAATTGGCTTTTGTCAGTGAGATTTTGTGGCAGATATAAGAAGGTTATGTACCTTCATCCTGCTTCTTTCTGCCAGCGAGACGGGTAGAGTATTCTGATGGAATCTTGGATAGTAGATCGTCTTCAGGGTTCACTGCGAAGGCTCTTTGTAGTTTTCGTATCACCATCTCATTGAACTTTGCTGCCTCAGAGTTATGGGTCTCCTGATTTGGTCGTGCCTTCTTCGTGGCGGGAGGACTAGCGTCCTCGTCTACGCGAACCCTTTTCATCCTCATGGCTCGACCAAACGCTAATCAATAGAAGGTCTAATATGTTAAAACGATCTGTTGAGTGCCTGGAATATCGAATGCGGTGAGGGTATACAGTCCGGCTTGAAGGTAGTAAGAATGATGGAGATGATACGTACTTCGACGCGTCAAATGAAGAGAGTGCTCTTAGTGTGCTCTTAGCGTGCCCAGCTTCATTAGTAATCTTCTCAGTGACGGAATAAATTCCGCCCTGCTGAAAATCTGGTGTAACGTGTGATGTTTCCCTTTCAACACGAGCGAGTTGTCCTTTATACCAAGTTCACAAGAGTATTATTCTTAACAGTAAACTTCATAAATGATTAGTGACTCGTGCATTGTGCACAGGGGTCTTTAGCCATCTCGACGTTCCCAGCGACAACCTCCCTACACCTCCTTCTAGCCTTGATGTGCATTACATGATGATGGTGCTACAGCAGCCGAGCAACGAGAACTCCACGCTGTTAAATATGAGAAATCTGTCTCTCTGCAATGCTCCCACATCCTTGCATTCAACCCTCGCTTGCGATAGGACCAGTGCGTTACTTGAAATATTATAAGACACATTTACCAACTGCAACAAAACAATATAAGTAGGTGTATTTGAGGAAGCAACAGATTGAAGGTGTTTGCTAATGGGTTGAACTGACGCTGGATGCATGCACTCGTTCTACGCCTCTCTGCTCAAAGAGGCCCGAAATACCTCTTCACTTCTCTTTTGGCTTTGATGTATGCCTCGTCGTCTCCGTCAATGACACACTCTTCCTCGAGATGGTCAAGAGCTTCGATCACGTAGTCTTGGCAATTCCAGTGGGAGACCCCATTTTGTGGTTTCACAGAAGATGATGCCGCTCTGAATTCTGGTAGGTCGGCGCTGTTGATCTCGTAGACAAAGATGGACCTTTGATGTCGAACGGTATGGTCGGGCTTCTTGCCAGTGATGACATTGGGTTTAAAGTCGGGGTGTTCGCCGAGGACTTCGTAGATGCTGTGGTCGGATCCATCATCGAGGTGAAGCGCCCAGTGTAGATGGTTGCCCTCAGCGGGCTTGTACATTGCGACTGATAATTTTGGCATATTGACGCGACTATCTTCCGACTACAGCAAAGTGAGTTGCACGCCAGGAAGATAAAAGATTTTTGGATTGAAATGCTACAGGGACCGCGGTGAAGAGGGAAAATCTTTGAGGGAAGAAGACTCCACTCATAACCTTTTCATTTCGCTGCAACCCACTTCCGTACCCTCTGCTACTGCACGGATCTTATGATCATAAAACAGAAAGAGAACTTGCCTTATTCGTGACCGGGTATGCTCGGCGAAGGAGGGGCAGTGATGCAAGGCGCATTAGATAAGCGTCTAGATGTGTTGCCGAACAATTTCCAATAGCTCCTGCCAGAAAGAGGGTTGCGCCAGCCGGGAAGGCGGCCGGTGGTAGTCGGAGTTGTCTCATAAGGATGTGCATGAGCTTGGCATATTCGTCTCTGCTCAGAGAAAGGTCACTCTTATGGGGATAGGTACTAAATAGAAGACCAACGTGTGTCAAGATTGCCATGGAAGTCCATGTTAGTCGCGGTGGGCCAATCAAGGGGCGGATGGATGTTCCTAATAAGAGGTCTCTGGAAGTATGGTCCCCCTCACGCAGGTTTGGATTGCTCTGCCTGCCCTATACTGCATTGTTTGACCAGATATTGTCGGGGGGGAAATATTGTCGGGGGGGAAATTACCGCCGAACAACGAAAAGTCTGCTTGTCGTTGAGGCGGCCAGCACGTCGCTTTTCCCCACGACTCGCAATATCAAGAAGGCGACAGAAATTTTTGCAGTCGCCGGATCGTAAACAGCAGGCGGCTAGGTTATGCAGTTGATTCGCGCAGCTTTGATCGCTTTGGCCGGGTCCAGCTGTAAGTAGTACAGGTGCCTACAACCTCCGAGATGTCCTAGAACTATGATTGGTATAGAAAATCCCAGGGTATGAGTCTATTAAAAAGTCAAACAGGTCCCTCATCGAGCGCTATTAGAAGATTCCGTGCCCGAATCAGCACGATGAGGAGATCGCCATACCAGGAGTTCCATCCAACGAGGAGACGACCATACACCCTGGCAGCAACCAACGCGGCGGTGGAGAAGCCGAACGCGACCCAGGCAAAAGCGTTGAGCTCAGTAGGCCAATTCAGATCCGCAGCTCCACCAGCGCGGTCTGCTGACACGAGAAGGACCTAAGCGTCATGCTTACATGCAACTCGGGGAAATGAATCCTGTAGCTGCTTATGCCAAATTAACAGTCTTGCTTTCATGTGTAACCATCGACGTTGACCGTGACCCCTTAACTCCTTCTGCGCGATGGAGATTCAACATCAATCCGGCACGTATATCTGAGTAAGAGATTAATATTGCTAGGGTCATGTTTGCTTCACGATATCTACAACATTTGGGATGGCACAGTGCGATAGTATGTTGTCGTATATTGCGTTCAAACGGGGCTCCCGGAGCCGCGTGTTGGTGGGTGTAGCGGAGTGTTTAGTAGCTCGATCGATGCCACAATGATTAGCCACATATAGCTCCCAGTGAACCACGGCTCTGGAACGGCTGAGATCAGATTATCTGGATGACCGGATGTATAAAGAGTCTGGATCTAGATTTAGGTAATCTGTTGGGAGCAATCCCAGGCGTCTTACATGTATAAGGCTGGAGACAATGTCCTAGCTCTGATAGCCCTAGCCCTAATTTAATCGGCATAGCCTATTAAGCCCCTTACCCTTTATTCAATAAAGTTACATTGTTCCCTTTTCTCCATCTACTGGCAGAAAACTAAAAGAAAGCTGAGCAAAAGGTAAGCTGTGTGCGGAGTATAGTTCTGTCAGTCCCTTCCGTAATCAATGGCAGTCGCACTTTTTATAGGCGTAATACGCACGAGGTCGTGCCCATGCACCCATTGGGTAGTGGGCGCCGTAGAGGGTCCAGTGTGCCTCCTCGTAATCCTATATTAATCCAGTCAGCGGACTGGAGATAAATAGGCCCCCTTTGCTCGATAGATTCATCCTCTGTCTTTCCCCTTTCTTCTCAAATGGTACGCGTGATATAAGTGTAGACCATCTCAACTACTATTCTCGATAGACATCATGGAACCAGCCAAGTGCTCCTTGAATCAGAGCGCCGGGGTCACGGCTATGATAGATGCGCCGAAGAAGGCCTTGTCGGCAAGTGATCCCGCGGGACCATCCACTCGCGAGCAACTGAAAGAGACTGCGGAGAAACTGAGCCTTGCTCTCGAAACACCCGGAGAGACAGTCCAACTTGTTGCATACTACGTGAGCTCTATCTTCCTTCAGGCTTTACCTTAAAGTCACCTCAAGCCTCCATCTGCCGTAGCGCTCAGCAGCTGATCAAAGGTCGATGCTAACAGCCGATGCGAACAACCGTCGTCCGTATCGCTAACAGATTACGAATTTTCCACATCTTGGTGGAAAGCAATGGACCAGTCTCTGGCAAGGAGCTGGCGCTTGAGACCGGTGCCGACCACGTACTGCTCCTCCGCCTCCTTCGATACCTTGTCGCGATGCATGCCATTGGTGGGGCTGGCATCGATACATTCATTCCAAACAAAGTCACAAAGAATTTGGCTGTTCCTAAGCTCGAAGCGGGCGTGAATCATACCTACGATGTCGTTGGAGCCGCAGCTATGGCGCTTCCTTCCTTCCTCGCGAGGACCAAGTATCAGAACCCTATTGACCCCAGAGACTGTGCGTTCCAAGAAGCCTTCCGCACCCAAGATAGCGGATGGGAGTGGTTTTCAAAACACCCTGAAGAGCTTAATAACTTCAATCTTTGGAAGACAGGCCAGCGCGATGGTCGTGCGAGTTGGCACGACTTCTTTCCATTCGAGGAACGGGTTGCCCGAGGTTTCCAGAAAGATGACAGCGCTGTCCTGTCGGTAGACGTAGGTGGCGCGCGTGGACACGAGATTGAAGCAATAAAGAAGAGGTATCCCAATCTACCTGGGAGATTCCTCCTACAGGACTTGCCGCATACAATTGAGCAAGCTTTGCAAGTGCCGGGAATGGAAGCCGTCGTGCATGATTCTTCTCTGAACAGCCGGTCAAAGGTCAGTGGCGGCAGTAATGATCCTCAGACTGTGATACTAACACGTCAGCCAGGCGCACGGGTTTACTATTTATGCAGTATCCTCCAGGACTGGCCTGATGATAAATGCAAGCTTATCCTTATGCACCTCGCATCAGCAATGAAACCAGGCTACTCCAAGATCCTCCTCAATGAACTTATTCTCCCTGACTAAGGATGTGGTATCATCCCAGCCCAACTTGGTATGACCATGATGGCATGTGTGGCAGCTACCGAGCGGTCAGAGAAGCAATGGGATGAGTTGGTAGGCTCGGCGGGGCTGAAGATTGAAAAGATTTGGACAGATGTGCCCGAGGCAGAGAGTATTATTGAACTGGCACGGGAATAGCGGTGTGCAGTAGTGTACGATATGCGACCCAGGAAAGTGCTACAGCAGTATTTCCGCGCATGTACGTATATTGAAAGCTGCACAATATACTGTGTGGTGGGTGGCCCTGGTCCAGCCTTAAGCTAGCCGCATTCATAAGATCAGGGCTAAACTAGGGCTAGCTGACTGAGTGAAGGGTCGACCAAGTGGTGTACGATGATCTATAAATCACCTCATATAATATACGGCCAAGTCTACTAATCGCCCTTCTCTTCGCTCGCATAGATTCAAACTAAGACCCACATGTAACCCCGACTCACCCCAAGTGACAACGCGCAGCTCTATAATTATTCAGCATTTACCAAAGCTAAAGCCCAGCCAGCCATCCACCGAAGATTCCGCCTGTTGTGTACTCTATCTTATTCACGCGGTAGGCATTTATGCAACACGGAAATCACTCTAGGCGAAACACAGGGACGACCAGTCAAAGGCCGGAATTACTGTGTATCATTACCATCAGCACTAATGACGAACATCTGATTCGCACGGTGCAAACCCCTTTCTTACACTCTTGTACTGTAATCGACTCCCTCTTTTGCATTACGGAATCAAATCACGAACAAGATTCGAAAGCTCAACAAAAAAACGGCACCGTTCCTTTACTGATCAAACACGTTTACCATTGAGATGGGTCGTACGATGGTAGAAAAGGAGAGCGGGCGCTTGATAAAAACGTGCGTTAGAGTAGAGGAAACTATTTGAAAGAGCAATTAAGAGTGGAAAGTGAAGGAGAACTGTCCGAAGTGACTCTGTCTTCCAAATTAGAGCGATGAAGAGGGCTGTGCTGCTCTGGGATGCTGATTTTGGGGAAAGTTGCCGGGGTGAATGAAAAGATTTCAGGTCCTTCTCCTACGTCCACTGCCAAGAAGGTGGATCGGATCTGCTCGACGCTTGCTCAAGATGATTGAGTGAGTATTTGTGCTTGTGTTCAACGCATCTTAAAAGGGTTTGGGAGATACATCAAAAAGCCAATGACCGATGAGCTTCTCACAAATGATAAGAACGGTGGATTTTGAACAAGGAAAGCTAGCTTCCCAGTTGCGACCTTTGGTATTTGCGTATCCTTCCTTGTTCTTTTCATAGCTGCTCAACCACTGCATCGTAAGCTTTTGAATCATGAACCCACTGCACAAAACCAAGGTAGCATTGGAACAAATATTCTCACCCCCTACAAACTCTCCAAAAACAACTCCGCCGCCGCCCGATTCTGCGCCTTCAAGTCCCGATGCCAAACCCAATGCATCCTCCTCCCCAGCTCCTCCGACAACTTCTTCGTATCAGTTTCAATCCCCGGCATGCGCATAGCAAACAGTATCCCCGCCTCCCTACTCGTCTTGACCACACGCTGGGTGCGCGGACGGCGAATCTGGTCATACGCGTAAAAGACGTTTGGTAGCTGCTTGGCGTTGGGGGAGGTGGAGGGGTCAGTGAGTAGGTGTTTGAGGACGAGGGCGTCTTCGAGCGCTTGGCCTGCGCCTTGTCCTTGCCAGGGCGTGGTGGCGTGCGCGGCGTCGCCTAGCAATGCTACGCGGCCTTTAGTGTAGGTAGGTGCGAGGGCGTTATCGAAGATGGCCCATTTGGCCAATTCGGGGCCTTTGAGGAGCTGTGGTTGAAGCAGGTATTAGCGGGGAACGGGAGGTGGGTGGGATGGTACCTCGACTAAGCCGCGTGCCTGCGGTCCCCATCCCTCAAACATACGGTCGAGTTCATCCCAGTCTGCGGGCATACTCCACTTCTCGTGCTCCCACTTTGTGTTCTCCGGGTTCACGGCCGCTATGTTGACGATTTTGCCGTGCTCGATTGGTGAGCTGAGGAGCGCTCGGCCTAAACGATTCAGTGGTCAGTAGTTGACATTAATTTGACCCTAATTCTGTACGCATGGATACAGCAGGTAATCGGGTTAGGGTAGAGAGGCATTACCGGGTCCACAGAACATGGTCGCATTCTGAGCCACCTCCGCTCCCAGCTTTTCGATGGCCAAGTCCATTGGTACCAAACCTCTATACGCTACACTGCCGGAGAACGTGGGTTTGGCTTCTTCCTTGCCCATCATGAACTCTCGGACATAGCTGTGAATGCCATCAGCGCCAATGACAGCATCCGCAGTGGCGGTGGTGCCATCCGCAAAGTGCAGGACGACGGGTTCATCAGTACGATAGTTGTCTTCGATAGAGACCAGACGTTTGCTCATGTGTACGCGATCCTTGGGGACGGATGCGATGAGGTCGTTGACGAAATGTGCGCGGTGGCAAGACTGCAGTCCCGTAGAGCATTTTTGGGTATGAATATGCTGGCCGGCGTTGGGACCGTGACCCTAGATTACGAAGCAGATATTTTAAGATATTTGCTGCTGGAATGTTGAGTTCTCCGTGGGGAATAAAACTTACAGCAAAGAAGTTCAAGAAGGTCTTCTGATGAGTTTCCCACAAATTGCCTGTCACATTCTTCCTGAAAGCGGCTTCTGCCTCGGGCCCAAGCGATATGAGGGCTTCCTGCGCATTAGGCCCCAAACCAAGACCGGCACCAATTTGAACCCATATAGGTGCCGCTTCATAGATTTGGAAGTCAATGTGAGGATGCTCAAGAAGTCCAAGAGCCAGAGCAATACCGCCAATTCCACCGCCAATTATGGCGAGTTTGATACTTACTGGAGCTGACGAGCTGGTTGAGGGGCCTTCAGGAACTGGAAAGGTGACTGGTTCGTCCGAGACTGATGCAACAGCTGAGATGCCGTTCTGGATTGGCGATGTAGATGAAGTCCCATTCAAGTGTGTAGTACCGTTTGTGATACCGTTTGTAGTGCCATTTGGCACTGAGGTACCATTCGAAAGTGCCGTGCCGTTTGGGTGTGAGGTGCCATTTGGGACTGAGGCAGCGTCTGCCCCTGAAGTGCCGTTTGTGACTGGCGCAGCGTCCGCGACCGATGCTGCGTCTGGCACTGAGCCTACATCCTGAACCGATGCGACTTCTGGGGCTGAAGCCATTATGTACTGCAGAATTTTTGGCACTTTACTCGACAAGGCTTAAATTCAGGGGTTAAAGAAACGGGGAAGGAATTTCAAGGTCAGATCGATTCTTATATTTGATCTTCAGCAAAGTACTCAGGTGTACAAGTTGACTCCGGAGGAAAGAAATGAAGTCCATCTTTATAAGAAGCGAAGACAAGCCGGTGGATTCGGTGCAGCGAGTTCACCGAGCCAAGGAATCTTTGTTGAAAGCTCGACGTTGCATACAACTTGCATTAAAATTGACACTGACACGGCCGAATCTTCACTTACTGGCCAATCAACATTGGCTCGCTCTTCAGCCCTTGCCGTTCATATACCTGAATCATCTGCCCGGCATCCTTCTCAGCATCTTAAAGTCGGAAGTTTCCTATTCGGTCAAGTTAGCCGAGTCCCCAGCAGCTTGGGCGGAACACTTCCGGATACAGGATTCCCTTCTTAGATTTGCGATTGAGCGGCCACTAAATCGGAATCGATCAAATGCAATATAAATGAGGGTCCGGAAGCTTACTATGAGGCGGAGGGAGCGAGCTAGGTTTTTGCATAGGGTGTCAGCCAATTAGTACGCTGCTCCACTCGGTTCTTTTGCTGAATCTGAATTTTTACCAAGTCCATATGCCCCAATACGTAAATCTATACATGTAAAGATTATGCCTAAGAACAGTTGATACTGCTTCGATTACACTTTTTGCTGAGCATAGCGCCTCGCAAGTCACTGAGGTAAGGTAGATGTGCTTTATCCTGGCGTCCAGTCCTCATGTTACTGTCTACGCAGTCCTTTCCGTAAGATGATTCTGGGCAAGGGGCACGGTGGAGTACAACTCAGCCGCTACTGAAGTGTGACCTATCGCGACTATGCATTGAGATGTAGTACCCAAATCACTTGGACCTAACTCAAGAACCCATGAGACGCAGAAATGGCGAACAGATAAACATCTACTATAGAATAAAAATGAATGAATGGATCTATTCGCAAGAAAGCTTACCGGTTGATTGCTGTATTAAGCAGTTGTACTAGCATTAGCATCTCTTCAATACCTTCACCAGTGAGTATTCTAACAGGATAACTCTCTCATCGCTCCTATGACCAGAAAGCAAAATCTCTTCTCCCACTACTCGAATAGTGGGACTATGCGTTAGTGTGTCTCATGATCCAGCCCCTGTTCCAGATGCATGCGCATATGCGGGGAACACGTGTCTTCAAGAGCACTATATGTATGGGTCTCACACCATTAGTTGGCTCTTTATTCGAATTCTTCTCACTTAGAATAATCGTATTCTTTTATAACCTTTATTTAATTAATTTTAAATCATTAAATATCTATATACTAGATTAGTATATATTCTTCTTATCTTATTTATATCTATATTTATTTTAATCTTTTTAATTATCTTATTCTTTTTACGTTATAACTATCGCTATTAAACGCTTTAAGATATTTAAGAAGATCGATATTAAGATTCTTAGCTATCGCGATTAAGTCTTAAAATTAAAAGAACGTCTCGTTAAGTACGAATATAATTATTATAAGTAGTATCGAATATATAAGTCACGCTCTCGCCGTCGTTATCGTTATTATCGATATTATTTATTCGAGTTAAATAATAATTTAAAGAAGAATAATAATTTTAGAGTCTCTTTTATATATATTAAAGATATATATCTCTTTCTTAATCTTTATAAACGCTATCACGCTATCGATATTAAGTATTTTAAATAAATCTTTTTTAAGACGTTTAAATTTAAAAATCTTATTAAGCTAAGTCGAGAATACGTTAATCGCGTCGATACGAACGATACTTAAAAAGTAAATAAGATAATATCTCTACTATAGTATTTCGAGGTGTATAATTAGATTATATATTACTATATATATTCTATAGTAATTATTCGTCTATAGAAGATACTATTAGATTATTATTTTCGTCTAATTAAGTTATTAGTCTTATATAAATTTAATATTATTTAAGAATATTATTATACGTTTATAAACGCACGTATCTTAAATAATTAGAATAATTTTATAATCTAGATTACTGAGAATAAACGTTATAGCGATCTTCTACTACGTAAAATAATCGCTCTCACCGATATTAAGTAAAACTTAGATTCTATTCTTAAATTCTTCGCTATATATCGAAATTTCAATAAGAGACGATATTCACATAAGCATTATTAGTATATTTATATTTATCTTAATTATTAGTTAAATTATCTAATAAATACGTATTATAAGATTAAAATCGAGATCTTAAGTATTAATCTTATTTTACTTAATAATAGAATTTCGAAGTCTAAATAATTTTCAACGCACTCGTAGATACTTATATTACTACTACACATAATAGAAGAATTCTTATACGCGCTATATGATTAATTAGATCTAGATTTAATTAGTTAAGATTCGCTACGAGTAAAAGATTAGAATCGTTGATTAAAGAATTATCTAGATCTTATATTCGTAAAGATTCTTTTAACTATTCTTCGAAAGAGAGTAAAAATTAAATATCGAGATTAAATCTTACGCTATCGCAATTACAATTATTAATTAATTCTCGTAATATCTAATATATTAATAGCGAATCTTTAAAAATAACTTTAGTATAATCGCTTAGTCGAGATTAATTCTTAGACGAAGTAGTAATTCATCTACTTGTCACAGTAAGACTGGGATATATCGATAATGATTTTAATGTTGTTCTATCTAGAGTGTTGGCAGCTAGATATGTGGGTTGCCAAGCCCTCAAACGAGCTATGACTAAGCGTACCACAGCCATGCTGGTGTGTACCGTGACACTACTCGTCGCTAGAGCTAATTTCGAAGCACGATAATAATTAAAGACGTATTTATAATCTCTTATTTCTATATAAAACCTTAGTTAATAATAATATATTCTAAAACTAAAGAACTCTAAAATACGCTATATACGATAACGTAGTAACCGTACTACTATAATAAGACTTTAAGACTTAATTCGTTAAAAGAGACTTAAAAGACGCCTTTAGATATATATCGATCGCAATTTCAAATTAATAGTTGCTAGAATTTCACTATAACGATCGCTATTAAATAGAACGATATCTATTCTTCGATCTACGTACGTTATTATTTATATTTAATTTATTCGCAAAGATTCTTAACTAAATCTTAGTAATAGTTCTTCTTTAAATTATAGTGCTTTACTATCTAAACGATTTCTTCGCTATTCTAGTATTAATCGACGATACGATTATATATAATTAATAATTCGATCTTATATATAAAGAATTAGACTTTAAAATCAATTACATTAAGAATATTATAAGTATCATAGTCGATTTTCTAGAAATTAAGTTCGATAGTATCTTGATATAGATTAGACTCTTTTTCGATAAGCTCGTCTAAGCGAGAAATACGATTAAGAATCTTCTAAATCGGGCGATAATCTTATATCGCGAGCTCGAGTTACATCGGCAAAAAGTAAAGTTGAATTTTTAATTTAGAATTTACGGCCCGCTTCGTTAGCGAGTTTTATACGCGACTAGCGTAAGTAGTAATCAAGCTTTTTCGTTAGTAGTCGTTAGCACGAATAATAACTCTATTCTTATCGTTAGCGGCCGATAGCACGAATAATAACTTCACTTTTATCGTTAATAATCGATAGCGTAAATAATAACTTATTCTTAATCATTAGTACTCGTTAATATATATAGTAACTAGTTTTTAATTATTAATCTCGATTAGTAGTATTAATAAGTCTTTTTTATGCATTAATAGATATTAACACGATAAATATTTTATAATCTCTTAATGTTTATTTATTAACTATTATTATTTATATACTAAAGTATTCTATAGGTTAGCTTATTACTATTACTATCTAATACTATAACTCGAGCCTTTATAATCTCTTAATCTTTTATATACTCTCTTCGCCGCTCTTATATTAATCGCTAAAAAGTCTAGATCGTAAATACTATTATATTAGTCTTAATTAATATAATTATTAATATAAAAGATCTCTCGACTCTTAATCGTAGTGAAAATAAGATAGGCGCTTCTTTTAATATATAAAAGTTTATAAAATCGACGACTTTTTATTGTGCGTGAATTAACTGCATTAGACTATCGTGCTCGTTTCACCTCTATCATATTATGATATTCTTATATCTATCCGCTATATCGATATTTAAAAACGTTTATTAAAGCACCTTAAATTCGTTGCGGTCGCTCTTTTCAGTCTCTATTATTTAGATCTAGAATCTCTATTATAATTTATATTTATTCTATTAACTTATTACTTTAAAATATCGATATCATCGCTTACTCTATCTCGAATTCTTATATTTATATATAATCGCGTCGCTATATCTCGTTAATAAACTTCGATATTAATACGTATTTAATAAGATTCTTTTTTAAGCGATCGAGATTAGATAAGTCGTTACTCGTAATCTTTTAGCTAATAATTAATCTAAAAATATTTATAGAGTAATTATTTACTTAAGTGCAATTGATCTCTCGACGATCTATATTAACGTTAAAATAAAGCTTATTATAATCTATATTCTTTATACGATCTACTCTAATAAATGAGATAAGAATTTTTATAAAGTCGTTAAATTATAGTCGATCTATAATAGTCTTTGTCCCTCGCTATATCTTATAATTATATTTATATTACGTCTTTAAAGGCCCGTTATTAATTAAATTAAATTTTCATCTTAAATCGTTTAGATTTAAACGATATCTAGTAGTAATAGATTTATCGTTTAAATTACTAGTGACTCTTAAAGTTACTTCGCTTTCTTAATATAGAATTATATTTGTTATCGCTATTATATTAACATTTCGCATATTATAATTTATTATCTATTTTAGAAAATTTTCTCGCTTATTCGTCAAGAGATAAACTCGCTTTAATGTTCCTATATATACGCGCTTAAAGATTTACGTACTATATTTATCTAATATATCGTAGACTCGAATAATAATAATATAGTAACTTATAACGTGTTATTTAACGAAGTTGAGATATTCTTCGTTCGTATTATTATCTATCGATCGATACTCGCGTAAGACTTTCTTTAATAGATTTATTCTAAACTTCGTCGTAGATAAATATCTTAAACTTTCTTTATTATAAGAGCGATATCTTATTAGCATTATAAAGTTAACTATCGCTCGATCTATCTATAGTAAATTGAGAAAGTTCTTAATAAACAACGACGTAAAAACCGATATCAGTTATCGTAATATCGTCTTTTTCTTTTTTTTCGTTTATTAACTTACGCGATTAAAATATAAGAATCTTTTAAGATTAGTGAAATAAGGAACTTATCGAAATCGATTATCTAGTATATTTTATATCTTAACTTCTATTCTTTTAACTCTAATCGCTTTCTAAAACTATATTATTATATACTTTATTATATCGTATATAAAGAAGTTATATAGTATATTAAATATTTAAGCGATATGAACGTTAAATAGATAATATTTCCAGTTAAAGTTTAAGATATTATACGTATTTATTTCTATCGAAATATGCGACTTATATCGTTGTCTAAAAAGTCGCAATTTCGTTAAGTTATAAATACGAGTTTTATAACTTATATATAGATTCTCGCGCTTGCCGAAAGCGATCTTATAAATAGGATAATAGCGATTACTCTTAACGAAGGTAATAAGTATCTACTCTTTATAATTATTCGTTATAATAGCTAGAATAAGATAATATCTTCGAATGACGTTATTCGCGTATATTAGATTGATTTTCACCTTAGAATACTTCTTTAGCGCTAGTAATATTAATATTAGCGTAAAATACGTAAAGCGGCGTTAATAGCGACTTACGTCTTAATATATAGTCTATTACGTAGTAATAGACCTTTGCCTTAGCACGTTTATAAATAATAAATATAAGTCTTAATAATATTAATTCTGGACGGCGAGAAGCGCGTCGCTGTTAGGCTGTACGGAGCCATATGGGTATCTGTGGGGTACGCCGTATGGGCTTCATATGGGCAAATAGGGTGCGCCTTCGTATGAAGCGCGGCACCCGAACCCATGAGTCATATTTTTGGCCCTATGGTACAATTGGAAAGCGCCCTCACAGTCGCGTCTTGCGATTAAAATTACCTATAATAATATAAATCAACCACGTCTACTAATCCCCGTGTGTCTAAGATAAATATATTTTATTCGTTATTAATATAATTAAAATAATAATAGCGTTAAAGAAGAGCTAATCTTATATCTTTTATTATTAATTTATAGTATATATCTCGCTAAAGATTAACTCTTTATCTATATTTCGTTATTAAATCGAAATATATATTATATTAAAGACGAAAGAGATATAGTCGATTATAAAGTCTATTAAGTTTATTACATTATAATAAAGAATACTATATTTAATAGCTAATAGTTCTTTTTTAAATAAAGGTAATTCGATCTCGAAGCGTTTTTATTATTCGATTGAGATAATCTTTTTAATTATATGTATCTTCTTCTTTAGTATAGTCGCATTATCAAAACTAGCGATATCGTGAAACGACCTTAGACGTGTATCTTTGAAAAACTTGTCTATAACGTCACTTAATAATTTGAATTTATATATTTAATTAGTCAAAGCGTAGTTAGTCTTAGACTCGAATAATCGTTACGCTACGTTAGGGTCTTCTAGCGATAAGACTATAATCTTATTTATCTTCTTTTTCATAGATCTATTTATATTACGAGCTTTAAAATATATTTTTACGCTAATTACAATAAATAAGAAAGAGCTATAAGATCTCTACGATAAAATAGTATTAATCGCGCTATCGAATATATCGATTAATACGTGAATCGAGTTAATATCGCGCTCGCAGGTCGAGAGATTATTAACTTCGTCTATATCTAAAGTAGATATTAAATTAACTAATACTTCAGTTGTAATTAATATTATTTCTTATATATTAAAGATATTTTTATTACTATTCTCGAGATTTATATTAGCATTAAGTATATCTCGAAATATATCGTTATTAAAAGCGCTAACGATATTAGCGTTAGCTGAGAATATAATTACTTATTATCTAAAGTTAGTAAGCTTTTAGTGAGACCGCTGCGTAGCAAGATTAAGAATCTTCTCTCGTCTATTATTTAATATCTACTTATAAATAGTAGTCTACGTAGATATAAGAAAGCTACTACGATCGTATATTTCTATTTATTCGATATTACGCTTTTTGTATTTAGCTAGATAGCGCTCGAGCTTATTATTACTAATATACTATTTTCTATAGAAGAGGCAAATTAAGAGGATAGCGACGCGGGGAAGGAATTAAGATAACGAACGTTATATCGTCTTTAGTATTATCACTAATATCTAATAGCTTATATTCTTATAATAATCTTATTCTAATAATTTAAGATAGAATTATATAAAAAAATAATTAACAACTAAAATAAATATCGATTATAAACGTATCGCGATATTGTAGAGTCTAATAGTAATAAACCTCAACTATATTAAAAATCTTAATTACCTATGTTATCGATATATAAGGACTATAGTCGCACACTACGAATTATAAACAAAGATAGCGAATCACGCGATATTACTAATAAGACTCGAACGATTTATATCGTTATAATCTTCTCTATTAGCATTAAAGATAGCCTTAAAAACATTAAATTAATTTCGAAAAAAAGACCGCCCTAATATAGCGAATAACTCGATAAGTATATATACATTTTCGATATTAAAGATATCAACGCTATTCGTAGTTACTAATATTCTCACCCAATAGCTATTAATTAAGATCGTTTAAAAGCTCGATATCTAAGATATTTAAAAGCGAGATGAGAGTCTTAATATTAATATATTTGATTAATTTATTTGATTAATTATAAAAAAACGTAAGATGCGGCGACGAAGTAAAGTAGAGAGTGAGCAAGTTAATTTTTATGAAATTTAATATATATAAGTATTATTAGCGAGAGATTAACGAGAAGTCAAATCGAGAGTGACTACAAAATATGTTTTACTTTTTCACGCAGTAAGCTATTCGCTAAGACCTGGAGTATTAGCTAATATACGTAGCCCTAAGATCGAATAGAAATCTCAGGCTTATATTCTATTCGTATTATACTAAGTACGTAACTTCGGGAAATAATATTATCTTTCGTTATATCGATATAAATATATCGAGTTTTCTCGAGTTAGGACGTGAGAGTAATATTATTTAGGGTTCTATCTCGTTAGATAATAAGTCTTTAAATAAAAACTATATAAAGATAGTTCTCGAATTTCATTATAATATAAGAATATAATAGATGGCTCTAAAAAAGCGGAATTCGAAAGATTAAGATCTTAAAACCTTAGGATTTATTAAAAATATTATTATAATTTATATTAAAGAGAATATTAGACAATAAGGCGATTTCGTCTCGATTTTTTATTAGCGAGATTAAATAAAAATATTTAGATCTAAGATTATTTATAAATTTACAACGATAAAGCGGGGTTATAAGAAATAGCGTCGGATAATTCTATTATAATTCGTCGGCGTTAGGGAGAATAACTTTATCTTAGATTGCGAGAAGTCTAATAGCTAGGGAAATCTATATCTCGTCTATATTATTTAGATAGTTTCTACTAGAACGTTCTTCGGCCATTTAAATATATATAATCGTATATTATATCTAAACTCTCTCGTATTATAAGTCTTAGTTTATCAACGCACTTAGATTAATTTATAAGTGCTTCGATAAGTAGTAATTCTTCTAGATAAAGATTGAGAATAAGTAAAACGAATTATTAATATAAATCGTTTAAATACTTTTCGAGCTTTTAAGATAGCGTTTCGAGAGTAAATAATAGTTAAGATAACGAGCTTTAACGTAAACTCGTATTATCGAATATTAACTAATATTTTATAAATTTATGTGAATTATAATAAGTGAAATTTAGAAGTAAGTGAGAGGGCGAGATGAAAAGTTAAATACGTTATCGCTAAATATATATAATTTTAAACTATCGAGCGATATTAGATCGTATACTATATCGTTATAATTTTCGATAGTCGTTATCTTTATAGTTAATAAATTATTTATAATTCGCCTACTAATAAGATAAATAATATATATCTTTAATAGATTAATTTCGTAATTTAAACGTAGCTAGTTTTCACCTTAATAGAATCTCGCGCTATTTCTCTTACTTCTTTTTCTTTAAATCGCATATCTATTCTAATATTAAGTCGAGCATTAAAGTCATCGCATATAGACTTATAATTTATATATTCTTAATAAATTATCTAGTTACGTTCGCTCTAAGTGAATTTCTGTATAACGAGACTCGCGTATTTCTTATGTCATATTTATCGCCGCTATAAGACTTTTACGCTAAAATTAATCTAAGAAATTAAATCGTAAAAATTATTATAAAGAGTCTTATAATAGATATAAGATAAAAGAAGAATATATGTGACGCGTTAAAGAAGAAAATAAAGAGGCAATATCTTATTAAGGCGAGGTTAGATATTTCGATAAATAGAGTTAAATTCGCGAAAGCTTTTATATAGCTAAAGAATATATTTTCGTTTATATTTTATTAGAATATCTTTAAGATATAACTAGAAAAATGTAAGCTAATTATAGCGAGAAAGATTATTAATTTATATTTACATTATCGCAAGAGAAAGCGATTATCTATAATAATTTTACTATTAATTAAGACGATATCGAAGATATATTTTCTATCTCTTAATGAAATCGATATATTCACGCGATCGAGTTTAACTAATCGTTATATAATCTTTTATATCTTAAAAATATTAAAGAAAAAGAAGTTCTCGTCGAGTATTACGTCGAAAGAGCTTAAGTTTAATATATTTAAAAAGTTACTAAAGAAGAAGAGCGTATATCGATTAAATATATACGAGCGAGTTATATATAAGATTAGAAGTATAGACTTAATAATAAACATCGCTCGTAAATTTAGAGCGATCGTATTATAAATATATAAAAATAAAGAGAATTCGATCGCCTTTATTATTAAGATCGCTAAGTGCGAAAATCTAGGTATTTATTTAATATATCTAGCTTTACTATCTTTCTATTAAGCTAATCGAAACTTAGTCTTTATTTATCGTATATTATTAATAACGACACGTAAAAAATTATCTACTCGACATCGATAATCGCGATTAAATTTATACGATAGTATTAATTTTTAGCCAGCGCTTAATAGCCTTAGTAATTAAATATATTAAGCTGGCCAAGTCTATCACTTAGCTTATATAAGAATATCTTAGCTAGTCTTATCTTAATAGATATAATAACACAATCGCGACACGCTAATTTACTTAGATTTCTTATTTCTATAGCGACGAAAGATTATCTTTTATTTCTTTTCGTAGTAACTTAATTATTCGTATACTCTACGATCTTAAGCTTTCCGCACTTTAACGTAATATATATTATATACGCTTAGTCGATAGGCGTAAGATATTTAATGTTTAAATAGATAATGATATTAAGTAAGAAGAAACGATAGTAGATAGCGATAAAGACGATTTAAACAAAGTTATAGAAGTAGAAAATGCGCGTGTTAGAATATATTATTTTATTCGATATATTAATACGTTACGTAAAAAGTAGACGCACGAAGTTATCGAATATCTTAATATTATTAACGACGATAAAGAGAATATAGACGTTAAAAGATCGAGATCGAAACGAAGAAAAGAGAATTAGTCTATCGAAGTCTAAGATCGAGTCGCGACGTATTTAATTACTTATAACTACGTTAGATTCTCGCTAATAAAAATAGATTACGCGAGTTTATTAAATAAATTAAGTAGCTTAGATAAGAGTCGAAAGAATATAATTATCGAAAAGATAAGTGAACTTATCTTTTTATTAAATATCGAATACGCTAATAATGTAAGTAGTCGATAGAGCTCGACGATAATAGACTTTAGTCGCGAAAGTTAACGATTATTAATACGAGTAGTAAACTCTATAATTCTTGGGTGGGAATTTAACTGCGTATAAAGTAAGATAGTAGTCTTTCGTCGTTAATATTAGATCGTAAATAGTAATTAAGAAATAGTTATAAATAAGATAATAAAGAATATTATAGATCGACTCTAATAAGCGCTTTCTCTTTTCTTCTTATTCTCGACTTATTTTTAATAAAATATACTAATATCTTAATAGTCGTTTAATCATAGCTTTATCGAAGACTTAATTAAGTAAGCTTAATAGTTAAGCTTAATAAACATTATCTCAAATTCTTCCCTCTCTTTCCTCTTTATATAACTTTATCTTTATATTTATATCGTAATATACTTCGAGCGATATTAAAAGTAGATATTTATTTTCTTAACTCTAAATAGATAATATTATAATATATATTGTATAAAGAGAACTTTACTAATATAGTTTAAGAATAGTAGTTAACCTCACGATAAGCTTTATATTTTATACGTTTATCGAAAAGACGAGTAAGTTCGATAATATTAGGTAAACGAAAGAAATACGATACGACTATATTATCGTCTTAATCTCGTGGAGATAACAGTAATACGAGATAATAATATTAATTATCGGTAAGAATCTTCGTATTATATATATAATAATGCTAACGATATCACGACTTAGTCGAATTCGCGACATTATATATTCTTATTTTTCTCGCCGAGATTAAGTTATCTAAAAATAAAGCCTTATCGAAAATATATCGCTAATAATAATTAATTAAATCGCATTTTATCTTTCACGGACAGCGGCGATAATAAGACGCGAAATTATATCGTGGATATTCTTTGAGATAATAAGAAGTCTAGAAGTTAGGCGAAACGTTAATAGTCGAAGCATTATAAGTGTATTTTTAACTCGATAATATCGATTTATATAATTAAAATTATAATAGAATAGATAGAAGACGATCTATCTTTATAATTAAAGTATAATTAAGGTACTTTAAATAAATTTATAGCGCGTATATAATTATTAGAAAAGAGAAGACTTTACGAGTTATTAGAACTTAACGTTATAAATAATTAAATAAACTCGGATAACACGCTAACCTTAATAAAGACGTGACGAATATATATTTTTATTTAATAAATGTAAGTAAGAGCTAAAGATATATTATAACTTTTCGATCTTCTTAGCGACTTTAGATCTTAAGTTATAAATAAAACGCGACTTGTTATATAGAGTACGATAAACTTACCGCATTATACTATCGAATAAAAACGCGATCTTTCTAAGCGACTATAGAATAATCTTAATTTTATCTTAATAAATTATAATAAACCTAAGAAACGTATAAATCGACTCTATAGAAGTATTATCTAACTTCTTTTTAAAGATATAATCGATTCTTAGCATTAATAATTATTCTCGCATTATATTGAATTTTCTTTTATAATTAAACGATAACGTATAAATTAAGATAATAAAGCGTTTATCTCTTTTAGTTCTTTTTATCTAAAGTTATAATTTTAATAATTATAGCGTTATATTACGCGATTTTCGAGTATAATCTAGATATTAGAAAAGTTTAATAATAAGATAAATAGAAGATTAAAAATATATTTAACGCTTTATAAGAAAGACGTTATTAATTAGAGTATAGTTATCTTCAAATAAATTAAGAATATCTAGAATAGTTAGAAGAAGAAGAGAAAAACGAAGATTATCGTTATAATTCGCTATCGAATTTTTTAGCACGTAATAGACTCTATTACTTCTTTAATAATTCGTAAAATCGAAGATTACTTCGCGAATTCACTTAAGAATCTTAAAGCTATATTAGATTACGAAGTCATCGCGCGTAAGCTTAAAGAGAAGACTTTTATATACTTTAGTTAATCTAGATATTTTTATTAAAGAGTAATAAATAGTATTAAAGAGAATAAGAGTGAGAAGATAGATTATCTTGTAACTCGATTATCTATAAAAAGGCTTAATAACTAATATTACTCTTAATATATAAAGAAGTTTAAAAATATTAAAGTCGCTATAACACGCGAGTAGAAGAAATAGCTAGACGAAGATAATAATAAGAATAACGAAGATATATATATCTTAATACTTAAATATAACGACGATCGATTCTTAAAGTAAATCGTCGCTAATAATAGATAAATACTTAATAAGTTATAACGTAGAGGTGGTTTAAAAGATAAAGAGTATCTTTAATAAAGAAAACATATTATAAGCGATAAAAAATATAAGATCTTTTAGGGCGAATTAAATAATAGAGTAATAGAGCTTAGAATAGATATAATAGATCGCGAATTAAGCGAATAATATTAGAATTAGTCTAGATATAAATAGATTAAGATAAAGATCGACTTTAAGAAATATTAATATTTTCTTTAATTGCATTAATAATAAAAGTAAGTATAATATTAATTATTAAGATAGACTTAACTACGAGTCGGAAAGTTGTGGTATATTTGATGGTATGGGACTAGTTTTTCGAATATCATATCGAAAGGTATAAGATATTCCATACTCCCATTGAGTTTTTAATAAATATACTACGTAATATTTTTTTATATTCTAAAAATACGTAAAAAGCTTAAGCGAACACTTATGTAATTATAAAATTCTATAAATAGATTAAAAAGATATAATTTTTTAAAAAAAGTTGAAAAAAAGTTGAAAACGACTATGTTCAACAGATACCACACCTTTCCGACCCGTAGACTTAACGTAATCTTAATCTTGAATAATATAGATAGTTAAAGTATATGCGAAAAGGGCGATAATATATTGAAAGTATAAGTATAATGTGATAGATAAAGACGTGATAATTACGAAAGTAATAGATTTAAAATAAAGATCGCGGTTAATTAAATTTTCGACGACTGTAAATTAAATAATAAAACTCGCTAATATCGCTAATGATTAAAAGAATTACTAATAATGCTAACGAGAAATAAATATTGCTAGTCGGGCTTATCGAGCTTTTAATAATAGACATGAACTAACGAATATTATTGACGACGCTAGAGAGAAAAGTCTACTAAAACCCAAATTTACTTTTTACCGATATAGCGATCGATTTCTTATTATTTATCGCTAAGATCGTGATTCTAGAAAGAGCGTTCTTAAGATAACTTTTTAATATTATTCGAAGATTAATAGCACTTATTAAAATTATATCGCATATAAAGATTAATTTACTATAATAAGAGATTTTTCTAAAAGACTAAAATAGTCTTAAATTAATTCGTTATATTATTAATCGATTAATATAATATATTTAAATCGATATATTAGGAATCTTTAATATAAGAGACTATATTCTAAAGTATTTAAATCTTTTATAATCGATTTAAAAAGCTTTTAATATTTCGATAATTATACGTTATTATTAAAAAGATATGTAGTTTAAAGAAATAAAGATTATATATTATATTATTCGACTATAATTATAAAGACTTTAAAAATCACGATTAATATTGTATTGCGATAACGACGTATATATTTATAATCTTAGAAAGTTCTCTATTCGCGAGTTAGTTATAATCTTATTACGAGATATAATAATACTATTAATTAAATACGATATTTATTTAATCTTAATATAAATCTTAATTAAGATTAATAAGCTAATAAATAATTTATTATGCTTTTAATATCGAAAGATCGCTAACGTATATTTATAGCTAAGATATACCTTAATCGCTTCGTAGAGCTAAGACGAAACTTACTAAATTTCTAATATAATTAGATCGCACTATTACGAGAGATAGCTTATTTTCTCTAATAGGATTTAATCGTAAAAACGCGAAAAATATATATTACACTTATCAAGTTATATAGCGCTTATTACGCTATTAATAAGAGTACTTCTTTCTTTTTAATAATCGTTAACTTACTTATTAATTAAATCGCATATCTTAATATAAGACGAGTTAAGATTAAAATTATTAAGATCTATTTAATAGACGTTAGATTAGCTTACGTTAATATAAGATATAAGAATCTTACGATATTTCATAATTCTTAATTATAAAGAATTATCGTTAATATTCGACGTTTACGAGACGAGATTAAGATAAAAGAATATTATTCAATTATTAAAGATTTATTATTATAGATATTTATTTATATTAGTTAAAAAGACGAGGCTAAAGCAACGCTCTATATAGTCTTTTATCTCGTATTCGC
Organism: Xanthoparmelia taractica; assembly: GCA_033085395.1. Classification (NCBI taxonomy): domain Eukaryota; kingdom Fungi; phylum Ascomycota; class Lecanoromycetes; order Lecanorales; family Parmeliaceae; genus Xanthoparmelia; species Xanthoparmelia taractica. The sequence goes on from JANQBS010000131.1 coordinate 73,317, forward strand.
TATATTTCTTCGTATAAGCGAGTTTATATATATTATACGTAATCGTAAAGATCGAGACTTCGAGTAATAATTTCTTACTCGTCGCTCGATAAGACTATATAAAAAATATCTTAAACTTACACTTTTAATATTTAAAACGAATTTCTTTCGTTAAAAAATAACACTTATTATTATAATATTAAATAATAACGCTTATATAATAAAGATCTTACGATATCTCTTTAGATAAAAGATTTTATTAAATAACTCCCTCTTTTAATTAGATAAGGGCTCTTTTATTAAAAAGCTAATTATCAATTAACTTCGTTAAATATTAATCTCGCTTAATATAAGAAATTATTATTTAGAGCACTTCTTTCGTAGAGAAGCTACTATTTTAACACGCGAGACGGGCCTTAGCGATAATAAAATTATGCTATTAAGACGCTAAAAGTCCGATTTCTATCGCCTCTATATCACTACTCACCTCGAGCGAATACTTATTATATTACGAAGACATTAGTATCTTTCGTCTTATTAGCGCTAGTACTGGCGATGCTCGCATCGTTAGATCGCCATGCGAAGCCTTCTACGGGGCCCTCACATAACGTCTTTTGGCTATTAGAGAGTTTTCTAGCGCTGAGACACGTCCAGAGGCCCATCTAGGCCTGCTAACGACCTAGCTGGGCCTACTGACCGCTGACCTTAGCGTTGGGACGGCCTAATCAACTATCTACAGTACTGCTTGGTCCCGATGTGTATGCCTTCATGAATGAGAACACTAACACACGTTCCACAAGCCCTTGCAAGTCTGGATAGCTTCTTAGTATGCATGCAGTATGGTGTGTCTTGTCTATTGACCCAATACCAATACCAGCGAAAAGTATACGGATCTGTTGTCGACTAGCTAATACCACAAGCTCTAGCTTCTATGAAGACAACGTTTCCATTGCGCCGTTTCTCGCGAACCTGAAGATCGATAAATTACTGCCATGGAAAGAAACTGTGTATAGCCCGAGGGGGCTCCTGCAACGTCTCGACTATGTACTTCGCGCCGTTCGCCATCCTAACGTGAATGACTTCGTGTTGGCCGATGGCTGGCGTCCTTTGAAATGCTGTGCCAACCCATTGCGAGTTGATACGATGAGATGGTAACCACCAAAGCATGCCAAGCAAGATTTGGAGTAGTCTCCGCTCTCAGGGAGGGCATCCATGCGTCGCTGGAGAGCTTTCATGTCATAGGACACCATCGTGTAATAGTTGAATATATTCTTCAAGGTCGCCTCCGGATCAATTTTACAAGCCCTGTTGTATCTGTGCTGATCTATCTCCGTACTTTAGACAGCTCTCTTGACGCTGAACAATTTAATTCGAGGTTGGGCGAGAGGAATTCGGCACGGGCTTCGCTGCAATCACACGTTGAAGGGCAGGATTCCCAGAAGGAGAAGGATCATTTTGGCGAAAGGTGCGCGGTACAGGGCACACCTGAAGATGCTTCTTTCGTCCATGTTTCTTTCATGCTGGAAGGAGGATGTTGTGCGGAGAGGTGGGAGATTATGAGTCGATGCCTGCTCTGACAGTAGGAAGTGAGCAAGTTCCTTTTGTAACGTTGTAGTCGGGTACTAGGATTACTTGATTTTATAAGGAAATAATAGCTAGAGCTCCGTCAATAGGACGAACTAGAAAGCCCCTGAACTTGGGCTCTGGCTAATGAGCGATTCGGGTGTCTTTGTGTCTCAAGAACGTAGTCCCTGCGGAATTTCTGGGGTCCGCACGTACTCTGACGGAGTCGAAGGGAGGACGGAGCCTTAGGGACGCGCGCTGTGGGTGCGAAGATAGGATTTTGTGGCGACAAGACTATAGTAGGGCACAGAACAGAGTATAAGTGCTGTGGAATGTGGAAGAATCAACCTGAATATGCTCCTCAGTTTGGCGTTTGCTGCGAAGAGGACAGCTGTGACGTTCTTCTGCTCTTTCCCAAGCCATGTCCTTTTTATCTTCCATCCTGATTCTTCCCTATATCGCCAAAGATGACATCATCAGACTCGGGGTCTGTAACGATGGATGAACTTCACCAATATATCCGTCAGCAAGCGTCCAACCGCACTGAAGTGCCAAGCCGATCCTCAACGTTCCTTAGCCAGAGGCGGATGCTTCCCTTCTATCTTGTAGATATTCGTCAGTGTACATCATAAAGTCACTGGAAAATGTACGCAAAAAGAACTTCGAGCACGGCGAACGCCCAACATCCTGAACGACGCTGCAGTGCTAGTTGTGGAAACTCACTCTCTGTAAGTCTACTCTGTACTGGAACTGGCAAGAGATGCCAATGTCGAATAGTACACGCTGCGACGAAGACTCTCTGGGCTGCTGGAATTTTTTTAATGCGAGAGCTTGTGATATCTTCGAGAGTACAGATTCAAAAGGTTACGAGCATCAGATTATGTAAATCACTTGCGGTAAGCAATACCCATTTCATACGTTGTAGTGTGTTGGACTGGAATTCAAAATACGATGGATACTATCATATCGCGTATCTGCTGTTGAAAAAGGGGAGAATGAACAGCCACATCTTGCAACCAGTAATGCTCCGGAAGCCATGCATTGTTTCGGCTTCTAAACAACTTGCAGGAAGAAAATGACGGCCGTGGATGACACTTTCGAATATCAAACCATAAAGCTACTGCGCTGGAGCTTGACCCCCGAGAACACCCGTCAAGGATATACAAAACGCTGACACTCGAAGGTCTCCCCGGTATCTTGAGGACCCAAGCTGTCTTTGGACTGATGGCTTGAAAGTCAAAGCATTCATAGCTATTCGCATGATTAGTAAGCAGTTTCAGTCAGTTGCACATCTCGCAGAGTCAGCTTACTCTCGAATAATACCTCAAGGCCTAGAGGTAGAATCATGAAAAAGTCTGCCCATCAGGCATGCACATCTCGACCACATCGTCTGAAACACCTTCGGTCGTACAGCACCTGCCGCAAAGTTGCTCCACACCATAGCACCGTTTGCGAATGTTTTGTAGCATTGCTGGAATGATATCTCCGGTTGTGTGTGTGCCACGATTCGTGCAGATACCTATTGAGTCGAGGGGGAGGACGTTACCTCCATGAAGCCAGCCTTGGAGGAGCCGACAGACTCATGTACTTCTGCACGATCGTAAAATACAGTTGGTCAGCCTAACGATACCAAGATCAAACCCAATACTCTATAGAATTATACCTTTGCTTGTATCCGTAATAGTGTCTCGCCCCGGCATGAAATTGGGCATCGTCTTCGTGATCACACCACCACTCGCCGGGGTCTCAAAAACGTCGCATAGCATTCTAGAAAGTGACACTTCGGGGAATGATGGCTTCAAATGTGTTAGTACGTGGTGAGACGTACTGTTCGGGGGAAATTGGCAGCGGTACATGACGTGAGCGACGGGCTCGCTTGGAGGACCTTACCTCGACAGCCTCTCATATACAATGATACAGACAGCAAAGGGACTGAAGTCTTTCTCCTTTGGTAAGATCGGATTTTCGACACGCTTCAAGCCCGTGCTTTTAAAATCCTTCAAGCCCTGTGCAGGCTCCACACAAGGGGGGTGATTACCCTTGAATGGCCTCCCTCATACCGTTGGTCATTTGGAAGCTTTTGGGCTATGATATATATGTAAGAGCCCATTGACTTTGGGCCATCACTAATGCCACATGGTTGACTGCCAGACAAGTGTGTAGTAGGTTGTTGTATGCTGTGTTCTGGAACTTGGGCTGACAGGGCGGAAAGCCTCCAACGCGGAATCAAAGCCGTTCCTCTACGTCACATGTCACGTCACGTGAGCAGCAAATTTGCGAGGCACAGGGTCTTTGTATCATGAATGTATGTCTATTGGTACCTTCCCTATTGATCAAAGCGCTTCCCTAGCTTTAGCTTCTCCCTCATGACCTCTCAATATGTCAGTCCTAGGCCAGACAGCGGGAATAGAAAGAATGGAAAAAGCAGGCAGGCAAGCAAGCATGATGAGGACTTTTGTTGTGGGGGGAGACCAAAGGATACCACTCTTATGGCATCATCCTGAGTTTGAAGAGAGAACCTACTCGATCTCATACGACAAAAGGAGTGTATGAGAGAGCCAACGTCTTACACTCCTTTCCAATCCTCGATCAAGGTCAGAGTTGTTGAAAAAAACGAAACACAAATGGGTCGGCAAAAGTATCTGTCCATGAAATTAGCAAAATCTCCTACTTCGAAGGCTTCGTGGCCTACAAATAGTCTCCCCTTCCTAACTATTGGCCAGTGCCATATGTAAAGACCGCAAAACAATCTGAGCCCAGCTGCGGACGGAGGTCAGATGGGTTTGGGTCAAGAGTTGCAGCGTAAGGTAATGGTGTGCTGCTCAGTTTTTGGATATACTTCATCGTCTGGGCCGCTATGTTTGTGTAAACAAGTTCAAAGATACCTCAGGTACGTGCCAAGGGTATGAGGCTGATGGGTTGACATTGAAAATCGCGCAAGATAGGATTTGGGCGACGGCGCTCATGCATGGGGCAGGGTTCGGGGGCGCTTTCGGAGCACCTTTTATGCCCGCACCTGGAGAAACGTACGGTGCTAAAGCAAGCTATAATGTTCATGGTTAAAGATTCTCCGAAAGCAGTCCGCCTTATCTTGGATATCTGAGTCAGAAGTATGAGACCGCCATGTGCAGCGCCGTACCCTGTGGTTTTTGTGACTCCCGTTGGGCGCAAAGAAACCCCTACGATTGGAGTGCCTGCAGCCTTGTCGATTCCCGACGGGACTTGTCTGTTTGGTGCTATAGCTGGTGTTCTTCTGGGACCTCGTTTCAGGAGCGTTTGCTGTTGCTGCTATATTATACATTGAGGTCTCAGGAGCTTTGAGAGCTATGACCCTTTTCACCTTATTTGAGGCTTCTAACATTTGCTTAATCTAACGTTGTGAAAAGTGCAGGAGTGCTGTGCAGAGAAGGTGGTATTTAAAGTTGCGCCATGCAGTACAATTCGCACTCGAGGTCGCCGATTCCTGCATAGCTGCGCCGCGATAGGAGAATTTTCTGACCTAGGAACCCACATTTTGTTATCGGAGACTCCACCACAGAGTCCGCCAAAACCGGCCCAACCAACTTGGCACATCGTAGCCTATAAGGGGAAGCTTAATACCTTCACAGCAGCAGTAAGCATATCTGGTGAATGTGCAAACGATCCAATTATTTTGGCAGGACAAGCCATCACTCTTCATGATGCAGGCTCACGAGATACAAGTAGCCGAAGGTTTTACTCGCCATCCTGCAAGTGCTCCGCCCCCGTCAGCTGCAAATCTCTTACATGCGTCGGGTCGCCTTAGCTGGCACTCTGCCAGAAGGTAACTTCACCACTGACCCACTGGTTTGTGCAATCTTTGCAAATGATACTCCAAGAGGACATAATCTGGTTCGATTATTATTGAAAAATTCACACCATCTGGTATTTGCCAATTCGCTTCTATCGCTGTTATTCGGGCCCTCAACCACGGGCACCACCCCACTAAGGTACCTAAGCCTCGGCATCAGTCTTAGGCTATGACACCCCCGCACTTAGCGTCCTTGCCCTTGGTTCGTCGAGGGCCGTGTACCGTGGGTCCGTGCCGTTGTACCAGGAACCCCGCTAAAACATTTGGTCCATTATTTCCATGAAACGGACCATTTTAGAGGCCATCCTTTTCACAAGCAAATTCGTGCATCGCGCTTACCCACATCTGTCTCTGTTTGCGAATAATCGTATGGGAACACGCTACACTTATAGCGTGTTCCCATACAATTAGTGGATCTCAGAGTCTCAGCTGATCTATTTGCTGGCCAGTGAGAGTTGATGCAAGCCATCACCATGCCTAGAGCGTTAGATGCCCATGTCCATGTATTCATCTCTCATCATGCCTGGATCTCTCATTTTTCTTCGCTGTCTTCTTGTCTTCTTTTCTTCTCATCGTTTCCTTCTCATACCATTGATTCTCTCATGCGATAGACGATATTACCACCCCAACTTTGGAAGGTGAATTAGCCCGCTCCGCAAACATCATGGTAGCCTCCACTGCTTGTGACCCGTCAATGCCCATGCATGTTTCTGTTGTATCCGTCTTTGCTTTCCTTGCCCTCCTCTCTGTCATCTTCCGGCTTTGGGCTCGTAGGATCAAATCGGTCAGCCTTGAGTTGAACGACTGCTTATGCATCGGCGGCCTGGTATATTCTCCACCTCAAGTGACCCACACCGCTAGCTAGCTAACGTGTCATTAGATCTTCGCAATAGCTTCGACTATATTTACAGTGCACTGTATGTATATCTTCAAGTACTTGATGCTTCGTGTTCCTGACCGGTGCTCCAGCGTATGTCTACTGGGGGTTTTTCTCGACAAGTGTCGCGGGAGATTCTGCGGCTGTAGCCGTGCAATACAAGGTCGATGGTATTCCTGTCCGCCTCGCAGCTTGGAGCTTACCAGACCTTTACAGGCTCTACTTGTAGGACAACTTCTCTGGATCACTGCAGTCACCTTCATACGCGCATCCGTCATCTTCTTGTACATTTGGATCTTCTGCACAAAACCTTTTCGGATCGCATGCTATGTGATTCTCATCATCAACCTCGTTTACTTCGCAGCAACAGTGTTGGCATGCTGTTTGATATGCCGACCTTTCGCCTACAACTGGAATCAGTCCATTCACGGAACATGTGGAGACCAGAAGTCCTTGGATCTGTTCATTGGAGTGTTCAACCTGTTGATGGACATCGCAACCGTCTCGTTACCTTTACCCGTTTTGTGGGGGCTTCAGATGCCGACCGGAAGGAAGCTCGCTTTGAGCGTCATATTCTCCATGGGCACAGCGTACGAGTGACCGTCCAATTCTGAGTCTTCTCTGCTCAGAGCGCAAAATTTGCCGGTTACCTTGCTAATTCTTGCGGCAGGATCTGCATCATCACTCTCGTCAGGATCAAAGTGACAGCCGACATTACCCCCACCAACGCTTCGGCTCAGTACGAGCTGATTGCACTTTTGACCTGCCTCGAATCATCGCTCGGTGTGGTCAATGCCTGCCTTCCGGTCACGAAACCCGTCTTCGACAAATTCAAACCGACTTCGCTTATCAGCACCCTCTCGGGCTGGACCTCCATCGAGCGTGGCGCCACCTCCCGCGATTACCAAATGGCAGCCAAGCCCAAGGAGATCAGCCGGCCAATGGAGAATCGGCCGAAAAGAAATGAGCGACAGAACTCGCAAGGCTCAACGATCAGTTCGCCTAATGCTGTATGGACACCACCTTTGTCGCCGCACAAGGAATCTCAGTAGTTCGTTTAGCGAGTATGTCGATTGTGACGAATAACAGCGTTGTGCTATGATTAATCAGACGTCAACTTTTTTCTCATATTGGGTTTCCCATGACTCGCTTGGTGTGTCAGGTATAGATACAGATATCTAAAGATATGCTCTGCGATAAGATTGCTACCCTTCGGCAATATGGCTTGACGGTTATACGGTTGTGGAGGTGGATTGACATGAAGGGCCTTGATTGTCAACGTACCCAAATATGCGCTATTCGGCGTTGTTCTCAGCCCCCGGAGACGAAAGATATCGTGGCTGGCACAAGTCAATGTCTGCTCCGTCTCGGACAACTGCAACATACCGGCATCCAAGTACCTCTTGCATCTTCTGAACTTCTGGAAAGTACTGGACTTATACAAGCACCAGCGATCATGTCAACTCCTCCGCAGCCTCGGAACATGAATCGCCGCTCTCGAGCCTGGACTATTCCTACCAAACATGAACACGGGACCCTAATGAATCGCTTGCTCTTCATTTACTGGTCTTTTTCCCAGTCAAGCAAAAAAAAAATTGTACCAGCATGCAAGTCTCACGTTCAATCAACGGTGGATAAGCAAAGCCAGTCCGGATTTCAATAACGCTTTTGACGGTTGCCAAGCGCAGCCTAGAGTCATCGGTACCGCTTTGCGCTTAACATTTTAATTGTGCAATGACAAGATGGCATTTTACTCCCCTTCCGAAGTCAGCGTTTGGGCACAGTTTCAGCTTGTAAGGCTGAAGACCTGCCTACTCTTCTCCGAAAGACGCACGTGTTGACTCACAGTGTTTCATCCCCGGTTTGAGCTGTTTCATGCGCTAAATCCGGATTTGGGGTCAATCTGGAGGTAGGGTGGGGAGAGCAGACAAGCTCTGACGTTACTGGGAGCCAGTCACCCACTTGTCAAGGTGCAGAGATGATACGAAGCCCTTGGTTTCGCACTGTTGCGCCACTCAAGCTGCCTGTCCAAGTATTCGTTCGGTTTCCTCGGCTCCAGATGACTCTTATGAGATATAGAAAGACTGCCTTGCTGCAGGTCAATAAATATCGCTTCGTTCCCATCTGGCTTCCTGACCTCATACAACTTCAACGGCACTTATAAACACTACAACTCAGCTCAAGTTCTCATCAAACCGCACAATCATGAAGAGCGCCTACCTCCTAGCCTCTCTCCTCACATCATTCACAATCACCGCAAGCCCTTTGGCTCAAATTGGCGCCTATGGTCCCGTGCACGTCGACGTAGAGCAACCGACCATATCCGATCCATCAAGAGCTCCCGACCCACCTCCAGCCCCGTAAGACACGCACCCCATTTCCCCCCCTCCTCCTCCGCCCCCCTTTCGCCCAGCAACTAATCAACCCCCCCAGGACTCCACTCCCACCGAGCACAGACGGAGTATTACGCGACGGCTCCATAATAAACTACACCCCCGACAACCCCACCAACCGCCACCAAAGCTGCTGGACACCACCCCTCAGCCGTCCCCCTCCCAGCCACCCCTACAAACCCGGCACCTGCACCGTCTGCATCGTCCAACGCGCCAGCACCGACGCCAACGACAAGAGCGCCACGTACCAACTCTGGGCCCGCGACGCCCAAAACAACGCCATGGGGAACCTGGGCCCGACGGCCGTATACCCGCTCAACGAGCAAACAACGGGCGCCGAGAATAATGTCCTCGCTGTGATGCCAATGGGCGGATCACCGCTCCTGCTACGAAGCGAGATGTTCACGCCTGGGTTTTCGCAGGTGGAGATGGTGTGGGCTAGGGCGCCTAGGGATGCGGGGGATAAGGGGATATGGGAGGATGAGGGGGTGGGGCATGCGATGTTTGATCCTGCGGCGAATGATGGGGATGGCAATGGCGATGGGTGTGTTGGGGCGGGGAGTGCGCTGGGTGGGGGGGGTGAGGTATGCGGAGTGCTTTTTTGAATGTTAGGAGGTTGGGGGAGGGAGTTCATGCCATACACCTATCTCAATTCCACTCATTACCTTAGATGCACAAAAATCGGACTTGCGCTTTACGTTGGTTCAAATTCCACTCACTCACTCACTCACTCACTCACTAACCAAACAAATCATATTTACATTTCGAACCCTGACCAAAAACCCAAACCACTTTGCCTCTCAACCCCTAGAAGAAACACGCATACGTATACTTTTATCCAAGCAGAACACCTCGCTCTGAGTTGCCTCCTTTTGTTTTTGGTTTTTTTTTTCTTTGGACGAAATGAATTTCTACGATAGCCCGCAAAACTCTGTACGTGATTTCGGGCGAACCTCGGGCTGCGCCGCTTGCCCTTTCCTCTCAAGGCAGTACCTTATCAAAGAGCCAACGGCCACCGCTGATACTACAATAATGCGGCGCTCTATGCTGTGAGCTCCTCCAGCGGACGCAATGATGAAGCTCATGCGCCAAGCTGTCCACAGCCTTCAAAAGTTTCTTCGCAATTCATTGGGCCCTGCGAACACGGCGAGGGTCTACGCATCTTTGAAAGCCTGGTAGGTAGCCTTGTTTAAGAATATACTTCGTACATTAGAGCCAGCTGCCACTACTAAATCTCACCTGGTGTGGGCGCGGAAGATGGTTTCTATTGAAGAGCGACAACGTAAGCTGTCGTTGGGGCCCGCCTCAGAGAAGTGCCGCTTCTTCTACTCTATCCTAGTTTGCTACCAAGTCCGCTGACAAGTCTTTGACCAGCCGGACTTGCTGCCTTACCTCCAAGAACCTGCGCCTTCTTCACCTGATGCATTCCAACATATCTCCTCGCTCGTTTCTTCTATAAGAGGCTATTGGTTCGGATTGACCGCCTTCGGTCTTAGCCAAAGAGAATAATGCCCATAATTTGTGCTAAGATATGCCCCTAGCCAAAGAGAATAACATCCTATACCTTATCCGGCCCGGTGAAAATGCTGGGATTGACATAAGAGGCGCGTGGATATGACTATGGGATACTAGAGACTCGATTGTTCCAAGAGAGCCCTGCACTGCAGATATTATGGCTTTTAGGCCTGAGGGAAGAATCCCAGGAAGCTTTCGCCGTTCACACCCCTCATCAGATTCAAATAGCTCATCTGGGCCATAAGGCGAGGTAGCGATCGTTTGGCGGGGACCACTGGGAACCAATGGAGGCGCTGAGTTGCTGTTGTGGGACAAGAACCCTGGGGCTCTGATGCAGCTCGGACCTGGCAGCTTGCGAAGATCTGTATCTGGTCGTTGGCCTCAAGTCGAAGGCTGTGGCTGATGAAGACAAGATGGCAACAATACTGAGACTTGGTCGGAAGAGCCAGTAAAGATCATACTTTGTGGAAGGAGGCCCGGACGACCGGGCGCTGCGGAAAAACGAAGTAACTTGCCAACAATTTAAGGCAACCAAATTCCGATGCAATGCGGTGCCGATAGGGTGTTATAAGCTGAAGTAGATTAAAAGGCTGAGAGCGAATGATTCGAACGATCTACATTTAGCATTACGGCTTACGTCCCAATTCGACAGCCTCAAAGGTGTGGCCTCTGCATAAGTGGGATGCACGCGCAGCAGCCCCCACAGTAGTATATTGTACCTTCGACTTCTGACATTTAGAGCGGACGAATGCAATATCTGCTCCGTGATCCTTCAACGGCTGTGGGTAAGATGACCTTACAAAAAGCCGGCCTTGAATCTGACTATCTTATTTCAACTTTTTTCACTCATCATCCGTTTTCTATGATCAGCGTTTTCTCTGTTGCAATCCTTAGTATCCCCGTCAATGGCAACTCCGGCACCATCGCTCACGCCAGACCAGGATTACGCGCCACTTCAAAGACTGTTACAAGGACCTGCCGGCCCACCGCCTGCTGGAGTAGTATCCAATTTCGATGATCCACCAAACCATCATAACATCCTCTATGTAACTGCCGCTCTTACCTTAGGCTTTGCAACCTGTGCCATTAGCATACGAATATATACCAAGCTTTTTCTACTTCGGTCAGTGGGCTATGAAGACTGTAAGTGATGAAGCTCTGCGTGCTGCGGATCTGGTAGGTTGACAACCCTAGATGCTTCAGTCATAGCATGGGTAAGCTTTGCGTACAGTGAGACAAATCGGTTCCGTATCTGTCGCTGACATTCGTAGATAAGCTTCGTTGGCTTCGCTGTTCCGTCTCTTTTGTGTCAAAAGAGCGGCGCTGGCACTCACATGTGGGATTTACGACTCGAAGCCTTTTTCCGAGTACTCTACGTATGATCTTTTGGCAATCAGGCACCTCAGTATCAATACTGACAACACTTACAGTGGGTCAATATAACCGCGATCACCTACGCGATTACTGTAACCTTTGTGAAACTCTCTATCCTTCTCCAATACCTTAAAATCTTTGTGCCTTCGAGAAAGGGAGGCTTACCGCTGTTTATTGCGATTCACGCCTGTATCTGGAGCTTGGTCACTTTCTATCTTGTGGACACCTTCTTTTTAATCTTCATGTGCACACCTCGTGAGAAGATATGGAATCCCCTAATGACCACCGGTCACTGCTTTGATGCCACCGCTTCATGGAAGGCTAGTGGTGTGTTCAATGTATTGTCGGACTTTGCGATCCTCATACTTCCAATGCCGACCGTTTGGAATCTGCAAATGCCTTTGAAGAGAAGACTTTTAATAATGGGAGTGTTTGCTACAGGTTTCTTGTGAGTAAATGTTCATCGGCATCATTGAGCCGATTCAGATGAGAGCAATATTAGCTCCCAGAATACGCGAAGTCTTGCTGATATTCACGAAAACAGCGCTTGTGTGACTTCCATCCTACGTTCATACTACACATGGCGAACTGTTGAATCGCTCGACACAAGTTGGGAGTTGCTCCCTATGGGACTCTGGACCTGGGCCGAGCTTTCAATTGGAATAATTGTTGTCTGTCTGCCTGTGTTTCCCAAATTCTTCAACCACATTGGCACCAAGGTTCACCGAGGCACTTCTGGATCTGGCCCTGCACGCGAGTCAAGCGCTGCAGCCAAGTCTCCCAAAGTGGATTTACTCTCCAGAGTAAAAAGTCCATTTGCGAGCGTTTCCAACACATGGAACGGTCAGTACGGTCCACGCGCTCAGGTTCATGACGAATATGTCAGCCTCGATGGATTCGACACACCGCCACCGCATGTAAAAGCTTTGGATACGCCGACTGGATGGCCAGGTCAAGGCATTGCAACCGTCAGGGAAGACTTAGAGAATGCGCAACAAAGAAATTGATTCAGTTACGTGTCGACCTTGAAGCTTTGCGACAAAATTTAGGTGTGGGAGAGATACTTCTGTGTGCTCTGCGTCGCAATAAGTGGAGGGTATAAATATTCTACACCCATTAGAACGATGAGTTCTGAGGGAATGCTAGTAGATGACGAGGGCTCACCAAGCAACACCAAACAGAAGCCTGTCCGTTTTCCAAGCGTCCGTGAGGTCGCGCAAAAGGCGCTCGAGGTTCTCAATCTCAGGCTGTCAATACAGTCCCAAACGTCCCAGTAGCGCGATCTAGGCGATTTCTATAGGGTCACAAAGACCCTGCGTGGAAACATGATCATCTTTTTTTCTCCGACCAGCATGAGCAGGCTTTGCACGGGTGAAACTAAGAACAGACTTCGAGCCTTTCATGCATGCCCGTTTTGGCGATAGCCTATAAGAGGGCAGATGTGCGGGAGGGGTAGTCATGGCTGATCCAAAGGACATGGGCATGAGAGTCACTAATGGCCTGCCACGGTGAGACTATTAAAGTGTGAAGCTGGTTCCCAAATCAGGAGCAGAGGGGCAAGAAGAGTTCAATTCCTGCGAAGCGTCCTCCTTTCAAATTAGCGCCAAGCAGACTTGAAACAGAGGGGGGGAACCTATTGATACGATGTGCATCGATCCGTAAGCCCGGACTACCTGAGTCCGACATGAGTGGTTTCCCTCAAACTTTGCACACAATCAGATGCTTGGCGCCAAGAGCCAATAGCATGGCTCGCTCCGCTGCCATTCTGGCTCGTACCGATACGTCAAAACTACATTGCAGGCCGCAATGCTGACCGCAGCTCCAGAACGGACCCTTTATCCCGATAAAGAAAAGATGTGCGCCAAGCTCATGCTCCGTTCGCTGCATGCAGAACCAGGCGCATGCCTCTTCCAAGGTCTAATAATCCGAATGGTTATTTCCTAACGCGGGCCTTGTGATTTAAAAACAGAAACTGGAAAAAGCAATCAATTGGACCGTAGTCATCGAAACAATAGGAGCGGCTGTCCTCACATGCATGGTCTTATTAAGCCCTAGCGGAGCATTTGCATTAGCTGCATTTTGGCGTCTGACAATGTTCTCATGTGCCATTCCAGCTTTGAAGACTTGCATGAGACGTGCATTGACAGCTGCCTGGGACATTCCATTATCTTAATAGAACCAGTTCATGAAATGAGTATCGTCTCCTCGTGAGTCCTCCCAGCACATCTAAATACTCCATCTATTCATAGATTGTCCGACGCACTCTCATTTCTCCGAGACACGCTACAGTCTCCTACGAATCCCAATAGCGATATCCTGGCTTCCTGCAACGAGAACATCAGTGCTCGGCGTCGCCGTCCGCCTCCGCTTCCTCGCCTTGGCTCTTCTCGCGTCCGCGCTAGGTTCCGTGCTAGCTGCTGGGATTGCAAGGTTGGGGGGAGGGAGGGATTACAAATAACCCTTCTATCCACATCAAATGAGCATAGGGCGCAGATCGCGGGTCACGCGTGTTTGAAATAGATCCCTCCCTAACCACATGGACCTCATGAGTTAGTATGGGTGGTAAAGCATCCTACGTAGACTCCAAGTCGTCTAATCTCAGTCCAGCCACTGTAGGTAGAGCTTGGGGATTACCGGCTGCAATGCACGTCAAAGACCAGACAGGACCTTAGCCCATGCCGATGAAGATTGGGATCCGCGCAGGCTTTCTCCAAAATGCATTGTGCAACCAATCCCCACCCATAAGAAAGAGATGGATACGTCGAAGCTTTCTGCACGTAATTATAGCATACTCACTCACTCAGTCACTCAGTCATTTACTCACTACTTACCGTCCCCTCACGCAGTCGTATTCATAGGGTAGTAAAATAGAACGCAGATATCCCCAATACAATTCTCGAACATCACAGAAGTCTCGAGCTGTTGGGCGATGAGCCCAAACGTGGCGAGAGCGAGCTACCTTTTTCCCAAGCTTCTTGGCGACATGGTTCTCTGTGGCTCCGCACGATTTGTAGCGATTTTGTCTGCCCATCTTAAGGTCGTTATGGTGGTACCTTAGATTTGAGGAATCCGATTTGCTATTGAGTCCGAATTTGGGGTGTTGGAGGCTGTTTTTTGTGCTGCAGCTAACCCCTTGCTTAGCTATATATGTAGTGTGATAAAAGCCATAGGCTCCATATATATCTCAATATGTTTCATACCTCTTTCTGAGTTGCTACGTACTGATCTTCACTAAATGGTCAGCAATCCGCTTCAAACATGGAAAGCACGCACCTACACACAAAAAAACCACCATCAACATCAACGCCACCTCATCATGCATCTTCAAAGCCCAGCCGTCACCTAAAAGTCCTGAAAGTTTCCCCCTCATCTATAATGAGAACCCAACAATGGTCCACCTCATCGCCGCCATATCCAACCCTATCTATACATCCCATCCATCACACCAACAAACCCCCAGTCTAAAAACTGAGACTATGAGCTCAACATACCTCAATCACCCCCATCCGCAAAAACCATCCACTCAATAGAGACCACCAACTCAACATATTCCAGCTCCAACATCACCTTCACTTCGTTCACAAACATCTTAGCCCTTTTCCTTCTCGCCAGACCATCCATCCGCATATACCATGTCATCTCAAAAGACGTACCCCGTCCGAAGTTGGTCAAGCGCAGTGCAGTCGAATCGCAAGTACAAGCAGGGGTGAGGATACAGGGCTGTAGCTCCTTATTCATGAATGACGTACATTTTTGCATATTTGTTGATGGGAAGTGGGAGAGCGGAGGATGCGGAGGATGCACTGAAGAGAGGAAATGGTGGAAGAGGGGCAGGATGGTGCGAGGGTGGGTGGGGAGTACGGGGACGGTGGATGGTATTGATGTTGTGGGGAGATGGAGAGAAGGGGGGAGGAATATCGTGGCGAGTGTGTAACATGATGTCAGAAACGTCGCCGGCTTTGAGGAGTACTATGGTTCCATAGGGCGCCATGGTACAAGAATCTCACTTTGAACTTCCACAATGCCCACTGAAGACGAAAGCAAAGCGAGCGGCACGCCTAGGGTTGAGAACAGGGACAGCGAAATAAGTCCCGTCTTATCAACTGGATATGTATGCGCCCGAGCATGGCAACTAGACAGTCTTGGGCATGAACAACTCAGTATGTATAGAGAATAGGAAAATGGGCGAAGTGAGGAAGCCCCGGACTTCTGCCCTTTGGAGTACGAGTGTGAGATCAGACAAGGACTTTCAGGGACGAGTTGAGGGTGACTATGAGAACCAGGTGTGGAAAGCGCTAGGAACTTTTTGTAGTGAATCGTTGAGCCACAGTGTCAGTCTAAGATTGTGGGCTGTGAGGGCAGGCGATGGAGTCTTTGGATCAAATTCATCTCCGATTCTTCGCTTTTGGATCAGAATATAGGGCTGCGATCCATCAGATTGCTTGGACTAAGTCAGGTTCCGTATGCAATATGCAATACTGCATCCTTGGCTGATTCAACAAGCTAATCCATACCATTCGTTCACGTAATCGATCGTTATTTCTGCTAACCAACAAAGCGTCCATCAACGCTTATGCAATTCCTTCACCCGATCATTCACCCACGACTGTCTCGCCTCCTGACAATGCGCCAAGTGTGCCACCATACCCGCATTCGTATACTGCTCATTCCAAAACCTCTCCTCATTCCCCTCCTCCGCCCTCTCCAAGCAACCCAGACACGAAACCCCCCACTCAACAACATCACTCCCAGCAATCAACGTGGGAAAGCGCACCGCAGCCATGAAGCGTTGGGGCTCGAGCCCGTAGCCTCCATTATACCCAGCAGGGTCGTAATTCATGCAGTCCATGTCGCGCATAAAATCCTGCGCCACGGGACCCCGGAGCGCGATTCGCGTTTCCAGCTTCGCTTTTTCGTAGTCGTCGGTCAACGCTTGCAACTCTACGCCCGCATTCCTTGCCGCTCCGTACGCCACCAGCGCAATACGTATCCCGCCCTTGTTCCTCATATGAGGCTTTCGACGTTGCTTTGGGCCGTAGGAATCCGGGATATTCAGCACCGTTGGTAAGTCGACCATTGTCTGTACATCGAGGTGGTACAGAGATTGCGCCGCTTCTTTGGCTATAGGCAGCAGGTCTTCAGAACTGGAGAGACATTGCCAGCAGCAGCGGCGGCATTCGAGAAGATATAAGAAAGTGCCGAAGCGGTTGCAGAGGAAGCAGTTTTGAGCGCGGAGGGCGTTTTGAAGATCGATGGCGGTAAAGTATCGTGCGGTGCCTGTACTGAGTAAAGCGCGTAGGGCATTGGGGGCGTGAGTGAAAACCTCTTTGTAGGGAAGTACAGAGTCGACGAGAAGGTTCATACGTTTACTTATAGACCGTAATAGTGTCAAGGTGTAAAGATCAAGACTTGTGAAGATGGTTTGAATCGTCTCCACAGGCAGCTTGTCGAACCGGCCGAGTGAGGCAGTTGCGGCGCGCATATCAGATGCTAAGGGCGACTTCGATGATGTTTGATCGAGGGGACAATCATGTTGAAGATGTTCGGTATCGATAGTGCGGTCATAGATATCACCCCGCGAGTAAGTGAGGTATCGCAGCTCATTAGCGTCCATACCGCGGACTAAGATGTGCTATACTTTAGAAATATCTGAATTATCTAAGAGCTACGATGCCTTTCAAGGAGGCCATGACAACAAGGGAAGTGTTGAGAATGACTTGTGTTTTCCATGCTTGACAAAAGTGGTACTTACTCAACCTGCCTCGGACAAAACTGTTTACAGCGACGGGCTTGGCGTCCAATCTTTATTGGAAAGCTTGCTTTCTTTCTGGTTGATAAAGTGTTTTGTGCAGGGATTACGAAAAGTGAGGATTTAATCTTATTTTTTCTAGACCAATTAGATTATCGGATTCCAGAAATTTGACGCTAAAACACTGCTTAATTCTTCAAATTTGCGCTAAAGCACTGCTTATAGTGTTTAAGAGACGGAACGTCCTAAACAGGAAGCATCATAAGGCTGAGGTCTGAACCTCAAAAGTTCTACAGTATAACACTACACTTCCGTTCCTTCAACACCATAAATCATATGATAATAAAGTAGATTGATAGAACTTTAGAGCTATTAATGCGCTTTCAAATAATACTACAAACGCGTTATTTCACTGGGTAGTTCTTGATAAATATCGAAGATAAGCATATTGACTGCTCTTTGATCTTTCGGTTAATCTTCGGCTTTCAGCGATTGAGGCTATACAGATATATTTGATCCTTCTACATTTAATTAAATCACTACTATGGCCTCTCTCTATCAATCGATCTTTGCTATCCCTAACTTCAATATAAATAATCAGATTAGGTCCCGCTTATCCAGTACACTACAGCAGATATCCTCTCAGAGCACTCCTACGTCCACGCCCGCTACCCCATACCCGCCTCCAAATCGCCCTCGAAAGCGAAAGACGCTCGCTGACAGCGTTCACTGATCCAAGTAAGATATACATCCTATCCAGCAAAGAGGGTGACTAACAGTGATACCCAGAAAGAACTTTAAGTAATAGCGATCCTCATCTACACCTAACCGCGTGTCCGACCCACACGCACCAAATAAGACCTTTAGAGCATTTCGCCGCCTTCCAGCCAATAAGCAACTTAAATACGCGAGTCTTCATTGCCCTAATCGGACTGATTGCAGTATTCTTATTAGTATATACGAGGCAAAGAGCTACGAGTAAATAGACGAGAGAGTAAACGAGAGGAGAGAATCTTATATACGAGCTATCAGGATATCTAGTAAGTCTCTCCCATGCTAAGCTAAGCTATCCTACTCAATCTAATCCCTCCATAGAAGTCTACGGAGCCTTAGGATTAAGGCGCTATCTCGTCCAGTCCGCCGCCCTTAAAGAATACTATATCGACAAGCACGAGTGTCCCTCTACACGATCCCGTGGCCGTCCACTACTTTACTCGAAGCGATATATGCATTATAACTAGCGACGTGCATGCTCAGCAGCGAGGGTCAAAGTCTATTGCCGGCGTTACACGTCGCTGTCGAGTCGAGGTTCCCTGCTAACAAATTCCATCCCTGCCGAACCCCACCCCGTACGGCCTCACCGTCACGTCACGTCACATCAACGAGCACGTGCTATGGGTACTATCACGTGTCATAATTACTAGGTACGTTGCAGTCGTCGCCGTGGTGTTGCAGACCATCAAAAACACGTACGTTGCAGTGGATCACGGCTACTACGTACGATGGAGTGGTGTCTATGACGGTCCAGACCATCAAAAAATCGATTCTTTCATATGTTCTTTGGCTATTGATATCACGTTGGCCCAGCCGGGTTCGCTAATCATCAAGAATCGGGGCTATTTGTGTGGTATTTGCAGTATCTATTTCACTACACCACAGGGCCTTTGAATACTAGTCACGTTGCTATTAGATAGATAAAGAAAATCCATTCAAAATACGCCTGCAGTCGCGATATCAGGTGACTTAGCAAGCTTTTCACTACTGGGTAGCCCGCGCCCCCAGCACATATTTCTATTAATAGCCTCCTCTCAGTCTCGCAGTGTTATAGCACGTCTCCACTACAGACTTCTTCCCACAAGACATATCGCGAGATGGTCAAGACGACAAACAATGACCACCTAAGATGAAATGTTTCCGCATTGTTTGCTACATCATCACTTCAGCAAGCGCGCTGACAAAGCCCAATCACCCTAACCCTACTTCTTTTGACCCCAACCATTCTTGTGCGTCCCCAGCGTCCAGACATTACTCATAATACGTATCGCAGAGTCAAAGGCTTGCATCGCTTGGAAGGGTAGAGTTGGGGTATGCCTGCACGCCTGTCCGATAGTATTAGGGATGGAGGATGAACCGACAAAAGAAGGCATAGCTTTGGACGCGATGTTTACCAAGCATTTAGCACATCTCTCGAGAGAGCCTTGTTGTCTCATCCTGACAGGAGTTTGCGTGGACACCTGCCTTACGCCGTGCTAGAGTATGGTCTTCAGATGCATCCAGGCGTCTACGTGCCATGCTTGTCTCATTCTTAAGTCGCGTCTTTTGATTCTGGCAATATGTCCTGGTCGTTCCCTTACTTTCGAGCATGCCAAACTTTAACCATCAACTGGATACATCGGCATCCAGGCCCTCCGAATGAACCCGCGCTCACTCAGTTCAGGATTTATCTGTGCCGCTCTGCGCTCCTCTGGTCGCGCCAAAAGATGCATCCGACATGCCGCTAGGGACTTTTGTATGAGCAGATATCAGCCACGAACATCTGCCCTTGGTCTGGAAGGCATGATATTAAGGGATGACCCTCGTGTATGCTGCGAGGTATCTGTTGAGGACTACCAAGACTAACCTCTTATGCATGATGTATCGCCTCTGCAAGGTGCCTCTGAAGGACAGCTCTGCTTCATGAAAAGGATATATAATTCTCGAGATACCGTACCTTCAGTAAAGTGACCCAGGTGATCAGCTCTTTCAGCCCACAAGATAGCCGAAGGTAATTGTACTTTGGCTGATCAGAGCTGGAGTCCGGCGTTAACCTACTCTACCACCATGCCTTCTTTCTCGCTTTACGCACCTGAAGACATCATAGCCTCATTGCGCATATGGCTACTTGACCCGCAGTATAGTGACATGGTATTGGACACGGAATCACGTACCGCTGTGCATATCGTTCAAAACGTTCCCCTGGGACAATAATCAAGAAATCGAGCTGTGACCCAAGGGAGAGTAGGGGCCTCCCGTAACCAAAGAACACCTTCTCAGCTCTTGAACTTCTCACACAACAGTGTCTCCAAAATCAATAGACGTGGCTCAGGGTGAGTCGCTTTACATCTGATTGAAGGCCGATGGTATCATTCTTCCTCACCCATATTTAGCAGAGCCAGCAAATCCCAATCCCAACCCCACATCCTCGCCTCGCCTCCTCCCACCGCATCTGTTCCACATACCCAAACAGACCCTCCTTCGCTCCGTGGCCCCTCAATCACCGCATACTCTATCCCCACGCCTCCATCTCCGCCCTCCCACACGCCTGGCTAAAGACACCCTCTCCGTCAGCCTCGACATCCAATCGAAAAGCGCAAAACGCTGCCTCACCCACTTCCCCTCGCCTCCATAACCCAACCCACCCCTTCTCGCCATGTTCGAAATAAGCCCATCGTCCTCCTCCTTAGCATCTTCCCACTCTATACCACCCTACCCCGTCCTACCCTACCCCACCTCATCCCACGAACCTAAACACTCCTCCGTCGTCCACGTACCTTAGTAGACAACTATCTTCCTACACCATACCCTCGTCACCCAACCGCACTTCACATGCATACTTCACATGCATCCTCGTTCACCACTTTGCTCCATTCCATTTCGTCTTACTTTATGCCATACCATGCTATCTCATCTCCTCCCCCTTCCGTGCACCAAAAGGCCCCCAACCACAACGCATCATCAGTCTCAGATGCCCTTCCAGCACAGATCTCAAAGAAAAGAACTTGGAGAAAATGTCTCTTGATAATAGTAGAGTAGAGCAGAGCACACCACACCACACCACACCACACCACACCCCCCTCATTCACTCTCCCTCCCCCCCCCACCGCGATTAAACAAACAAGAATCTACGCTGGGGCAATTCTGTTGCTGCTCAAGCCAGCCAGACAGAGGAAAAAAGATAGCAAGAAAGGGAGAGGATCGACGCTTGTCTCGGCATGTCTTTCAGAAAGAAAAACAGAGGAGAAGTGGGAAGGGGGGAAAAACGACATTCCAAAGAGTCCCGGCGTTATTCAGCTCAGCGACCGCTTTTCCTATTTACAAAATACCGCTTTCCATCCAACAGCCCCTATGCTACCCATCCCATGCATCATTATCCACAACCTTCGCGACGGAATCTGTTGTAATCAACAGATCCAGTCCAACGTCACCCCCCCTCTTCATCACTCCATGCCATAACACCCCAAAACCCACTACAAACCCCGCGCCTGCTCATCCCTCGGCGTAATCTCCAGCACCGGCCCCGTATAATGATGCCTCCCATAAACGAGCCAAAACAGCATACTCAAAATCATGACCCCCCCAAAAACCAGCACGCAATAGTTCATACCCTGGATATTCGGGTTCTTCTCGACGGGCCACATGGACCAAAAGGCGCCGAAGAGGGAATACACAATGGCGACGACGGTGACGGGGACGCCGAAGCGGCCGAGTTTGAAGGGGCCCCAGGGGATCTCCGAGTCCGGGGTGCGGAGGCGCTTGTTGAGCATGACGGATGCGGAGAGGATGAAGGAGGAGTAGTAGCTTGCAACGATGAGGGAGATGAAGGCGCCGAAGCCGACGGAGGAGCCGATGTTTATGAGGGCGAGGAGGAGGTTGATGATGGTTGTGGCGCCGATTGCGTAGAGGGGGAGGTACGTGCGTCGGTCGACCTGCATTTACTTTGTTAAGTATTCATGGGTGGGGAGGTTTGGATTGGCCCGGCTCTCATTGACTGGGGTGATTTGCTTACCCTGGCGAGGTATTTGGACCCTGGAAGGCCGCCTTCACGTGCGAATGCCCACAACATGCGGGAAGCAGTAGCTACGAGGCCTACAGTGGCGAAGAACTGAGTAACGATGACGACGCAAGCCTTTACTTTTATCAGTCATTCCTATTTGGATTGCGGAGGTCTCCTTAGGTGCAGGACTCCTGTCAAAGGACGTACCATGGCCGTGGCGCCGGCGGTGGATCCCACCGCATAAGTATATATACTCATGAACGGATAAAAGGTGACCGCTTCAAGTGTTCCGGCAATGTCACTTGGCATACAAAAGAGCAATGCAATGAGCATAGCAAAGCCGAGGGTCCCGTTCAGCATCGTGGAAACGCCCATACTTAGAGGTATAACGTATGGTGCATTCTGGATCTCCTCCGCTGCGAGAATGTTAGCATCTCGTCTACATCCCCTGCTTAATATGGTTCCAGTGCGCTAGTACCTATATGATCTGCGGCATCCAGTCCAGGAAATGCGTCCATGGCAGTAACAAGGCCGACGAAAAAAGATAAACCGCTCGTACTCCAGTTGCCCCCGTTGTAGAATGTGGTAAAAACCTCTTTGGCTGACTGATGAGGAGCCAAATATACTAGGGGTATTAAAATTCCGAAAAATCCCAGGATGTGGAAGAAGAGCATCATCGACTCAATTTGGGGGAGGAGCCGACCAAGATAGGTATTAATGAAGAGAGAGAATGCTACGACCGCATAGAAAAGAAGTGTTCCGTGCCATCTCTGGTAGTCATACCCAGGATGGTTGAGTATCAGAAGCCCTTGCACAAGAGTTCCAGCCACGTATGCCGTGCCGGCCACCAAAGCTTGCCATGTTATGACAGTCAACCATCCTGCGAGGTAGCTCAGGAATTTGCTGCATGAGGGTGGAGCCAAGATAGCAACCCAATTAAAAGGACCACCTGCTAGCGGGATCCTGATTCTTTGTCAGCAAAATCCCAGAAGAAAATATAAATTGGTTGCGAGATGTGACCGCCATTTCTAAGACCTTTCTGCGCTTGCAGAAGTGAACCGAAATGAAAATATCGTGGCGCAACTGCCTATTGATGAAGTATATTCTGGCGCCCAAGACCCGGTCATCGCTAACAGCAGACCGAAAGCAGCGTTGTGCGGATGGTGGCGGAAGCTTATCCAAATCCTGCGTACGTCGTGTACACAGCAACCGCGAAAATTGAACGAAATCATAGGCATCGCCGTGTCGAAAACGTACATCGAAGCCATTTCTGCCATGACCAGAGCTTGAAGTATCACCCCACACCAAACGAACAGATATCCATATATCAATCCTGCTGGACCTCCATTCTCTAACGCGTTGTACAAAGTCCTGCACCCGGGGGCGTCAGCTTCTGAGCAGCGAATTTGCGCGAAGGACGTCTACTGACGACGTAATAACTTCCCATGTTATCATGAGGGTACTGGTAAGACCGATGACAGGTAGGAGACCGAATCCTCGCTGCGCACAACATCTGGTATTAGCTACGAGGGTTTCTGGGATAATTCGGGCTCTGCCTGCGAGTGCAGCTCGAAAAGATGAAAGTTGTAGAGGTGAACTGACTCGGAATTGTTGTTGTTTCCCAAACCGAGCCAGAACAGCTTCGTCCCTTGGGAATCGTTGGGTACTTCGTAGACTTGGGTTCTTGCCTAAAACATTCACCTCCACGTCGTTCTTGTCGGCAATCTCCTCCATTTCCATCTTTGCAAGAACCCCACTGGGAGACTGAGGTAGACAAAGAATGGTAGGAGAAGAAGCGGAGGAAGAAGAAGACGACGATGACGGAAAGAGAATATCTCGAGCTCTAGTGAAGGCTTCGAAGTGATTGCGAGAAAGGGAGATGAGAATGGAAAACCCAGAGTGGGGTGAAGGAGCCTCTGAGGATCTGGAGAAATTGCGGATGCTGATCGCATTAAGGATACAAAGCGCGCTACTGCAGATTGCGGGAAGCAAGGGAAATACTCCTGCATCACGATGTGGAGTTGAGCCTGCACGTGCTAGCGAGGGACGAAACTGGAAAGGCGACCCGAGTCGCAATTGCATTGCTACGGGGCAGGCGAAAGGGCCAGTAATTTGACCGCGCGGGATGAGGTTGCATGCATGAACTGCAGCCTTCTGTTTGGAAGTAGGTGCGACAGATTACGGTAATCCCCGGTCTTATTGAACGCCAAGGAACGTGGCTGTTCAATGTCGTGCCAACCGGCGATGGACGGACGAACTCGTGGAGTCGTTGGAGGCTTGATGGCCTAGAAGTAGTCATGTGGGCAGATTGATAGCTGATCCAACTTTGGTCACAGGCTTCTGCTGGGGGTATTCTAGAATTCTTATAAAGAATGATGTTCGGGTGCGGCTTTTGCTTTGCACTTCATGATTGCGAATCTGTCGACGAGTTTGAGTCTAGACAAGGAAGTTGGCTCTGAGCATGGGCAGGGCATGGGCTTTTGTAACAAAGCGTCCACTCAGTTGCTCTTGCTGGAGTGGGGGTAGTTGTATAGTTGGCAGGCAGTCAGTTACCTTGAAAAGATGATCTTTTGGCTTGGCGGTTGGTTGGTGCGCGTACTTGGCAATTTAGGATTAGACCAAAAGCGCCCGAACCGTAAAAGGTTAAGTGACATCGGCCAACCTTCCCAAAATCTTACCTTATCTTTTCCGACCTTCCCCTTCGCTTCTGCTTCTTCCATCATTCCACTACTGCAACTCTAGTATCAGAAAGAGTAAAGCTTCACTCCTGGACCGTATGCAAGCTGCTCCTCCGGGTTGTAGGATTCAAAACCCTGCACCTGGTATGGTCTTGTAGAGAGACCTGGTTGGATAATGGGGATGATAAGAGGGTCCTCATTCTCCCCCTCCCGCTTCCCCGTCCTGCCCTTTTTCGGCTCGGGATCAGATCATCCAGCTCCCTTGAACCTTGTCTCTAGACTGCGAGTGGGAGGGCAACCCACCCACTTTTACTGGTCATCATGATCCTGCGCTGGCTTTATTCTGAATCGCAGACTGCATTATTGCCTGCTGTGTCTGCATTTGTCACTGTGTGAGTGCAATGTACAGAGGTACTTATGCTTGTTGCTTTGAATGTCCAAGCGGTGACGATAACCCATTCCCATAGCTGCTTCCCACTTTGACTGATATAGGGGATTTTTTTTTTAGGGACCAGGGACGCGGTAGAAAGATGGCATCGATTCTTATCGATCAGGGTATGCAGCCTCGATAAAATATGCGGTCGCGCTATCGACCCTACTAGTCGCCTCCTAGTGATTTTAGGAGAGAGCACGACGGAGATTGTTTCTGCTCATTCACGCCCTGCTCCCTTGCTATGATGCGTGAGCATTATTGTGATAGCCAGTGTGATTGCTGCTGGTTTATATCTGCACTTTGACATGGCTGCTTCTACATCGTTATAACCGAGCTGTGTCCCTGCAGCAATGGGCTGGCGCCAAGACCTCGGCCCTGCTCACCGACTCGCTCTTTCTATAACTTCAATTGCTGGACTTTGACGTTTGAACTTACTTAATGCCACCAATATCCTCTCATATCGTTACCTTTCGTCCACCCTCTCGAGCCGTAGCTTCTCGATATGCCGCGCATCGACTCAGACCATCGCGGACCCTTGGTCAATATCGCGGCATGGTTCCTTCTGGTGACCATGATTCTGTTCACCGCCAGTAAAGTCGTCACGAAATGGCGAATGGTCCGGAGGCTACAAAACGACGACTTTCTTTTGGTAATCGCATTGGTAAGCTTCGAATTGCCAGGCTTGGACGGTCTGAATCTACTGGGATAGACCAGCTAACCTATTGGTAGTTGACGGCTACTGCTCAATGCATCGCTGCATCACAGCAAGCGGAGCACGGCTTAGGTCAGGTTCAGACGAGTCTGAGCGCCAGGGATTTTGATCTATTCCAAAAAGTTAGTCACAGCTTGAGAAAACTTGCATACATGTTCTAATGGAGGCGCTTTAGGCATCATACGTTGGCGAATTCTTCTACATAATTACCATCTACATATCCAAATTGGCGGCCTTGCAGTTCTTAATCATCCTGGCCCGGCCGAGTGAGCCAAATCTTAGGCGCGCGGCCGTCAAAGGAACTTTGGGACTCGTCATCCTCTGGCTTGTGATAGCGGTCGTATGCATAGCGTTTCAGTGCAAGATCCCAACTCCCTGGAACGAGGCGTCAGGGAAATGCTTCGACCAGGTACGTACCATATCTGCTCTTGTGACGGCAGCTTCAAGAAATAAGGCTGAGTGGAATCAGTTGGCTTTTTGGTCTGCCAATGCCGCAGTTGACGTCGCAAGCACGCTCATGATAGGGCTCATGCCCATCTATCTACTCTTTAATCTCCAACTTCCCCAAGGAAACAAGCGCCTGGCAATGCTGTCATTTACACCGAACCTAACGTAAGACGGCCCACCAAACTCACGCGGCCCTGTATTGACGCGCCATAGGACCATTCCCCTCACCATCCTCCGCCTCGTCTACCTCATCCGCGCTTTCCGATCCTCCGACTTCACCAAAGCCTCCTTCAACCCCGAACTCATCACCGTAATACACACCAACTACAGCATAATCGCCAGCTGCCTACCCTTCCTAAAACCCTTCCTCGACTCCCTTGCCATCGGCCTCATGACCAACGACATCCGCATCCCCATCAACGACGACCCCAAAAACAAGACCGCCAAAGACGGCAAAATGAACCCCTTCGCCATCCTCGGCAGCGGCAGCCGCTACGCAAAACGCACCACCGCCTACGGCTCCGGCTGGACGCGCTCAATCGTCAACACTGGCAAGGGCAACGAGCAAGAGCACGAGCTGCGGGAGCTCGAACGATACGGGTCGAGGGAGCGCATGGTGATCAACCAGACGCGGACCGCAGAGGTGACGTCTGAGCCACGGACTTCCGACCCGGAGGAGCCAAAAGTCGCAGACGCGAGCATGCCCCCGTCCTCCGTTATGATTTCGGCCGGGGGTCCCATACCGAAACCTGGTTACGGGCCCTAGCATCGTCCATCGATGCGGGAGACGGGAAAAAGTGAAGGGAGCGGTACCAAAAATCTTCTCATTGTTCAAGCTGGCTGTGTGCAGGACGGACAGACAGCTGGGCTATATATACCCACATCTTGCGTTAATTCATTGTGAAGGGATGCGCGAGCTGCGATTAAGGCCACATATTGACACCGAGTTGAGGAGTAATAAGCCTTTGGTCACAGAATAGCTACACAGTATCGATAGATGTACGTATGTAAGATTAGGCGTCGAT
Source organism: Xanthoparmelia taractica (assembly GCA_033085395.1). Lineage (NCBI taxonomy): Eukaryota > Fungi > Ascomycota > Lecanoromycetes > Lecanorales > Parmeliaceae > Xanthoparmelia > Xanthoparmelia taractica. The sequence goes on from JANQBS010000131.1 coordinate 100,644, forward strand.
GATATAACGACCTACATAAAAGTCCATACCACACATACTCCGCTCGCCCCCATCAACCTGAACACCAATGATATATCGTGATAATAGCTTATGTACAAAGCAAACAATTTATTTGTGAGGGGATATATACGTGATGGAAGTAGTACGTTAGAGATAGAGCTGAGCGCGAGGCGATAGATGATTGGATGGATGGGGTTGAGGGAGCACTCGCGGGACAGGTTTATTCCCCTAGCTTTGGGGGGGGAAGGGGAGGGACGAACTTCATACACTACATTGATGAGCTATATCACGCATGTTTTTCGACCCACTACTCATCCCGTTGATCGCCATTCGCGACATCAGGCTTCCTCCCAATCGTGATACAAAAGAGCTGATACTTACCCTCCTCTTCCCTCAAATCACTCACCATCTCCCGCCTCAACCTCTCCACATCTTCCTCTCCATACTCGCTTCCCTCCAACAGCTTGGGAATAAGATGCCAGTAAAAGCCCCACTTATCGCCAACCACATGCTGCGTCATTTTCTGCGAGCCCGGCAGCTCCTTCTCCGCCCCCTTCCAATACGGCACCTTGTATTCCCACCGCCGCACATCCACGAAGCCAGCCTCTTCCATATATCTGGCATGGTTGCGCCCGACATCTAGATCTAGGCCCTGCCGCTTGCCGCCCGCCAGTATCGCGCGTAGCCACTCCCAGTCCTCGCGCGGGTGGACGGGTCTGTTGTCGGAGAAGAAGACGTCTTCGAAGTAATCGCCCAGTTCCAGCCAACCGCCCGGCTTCAGTGTTTTGAAGACCTCGGCCACATAGGCGGGCCAATCCGTCATGCCGCACTCGAGCATGCGGCTGTATACAAAGTCCGCGGATCCGAATCGCAGGCGAGGGTCCTTCCCTGACAGTTTGCGGAAATCACCGCAGATGAACGTGACGTTGGGGGCTTGTGTTTCACCGGGTTGAGGTGCTGGGACTTGGCATAGATCGATGCCGTAGATGTGGGAGGCGTTGGGGAACTGCGTGCTTCCTAGGTAGCGGGTGACGATGCCGGTGCCGCAGCCGACGTCAAGGACTGTGTGTGGATCGGAGACTGGGGCATGAACGACGCGGTCGTCAGCAAGAGCGACGAGGGAGAGATGTTGGTCATGAAGGCGGGAGTGCTCTGCTGGGCTAAGGATAGAGAAATAGTCAGCTAGAGGCTAGAGGTTTTATGCGTGCTTGGTTTATGGAAAACAAGAAGGTAGGATGGTAAAGTGTAGCTCGAATAGTAGGGGACATAGCATACTCATTTGGAAGAATATAACCCGCGTCAGTGTCGTGGAAAGTAGGGATTCGGGAGTGCAGATCGATTGACTCGGCCATTGCTCAAATAAATGTAGAGACGGACCATCCATATCATAGCTAATTAAGTAGAAGGGTCTGGCAAATAATTCGGGGTAGGTTGTCGTACGGTTTCACCAAGTCGGTGTGAGCATAAGAAGCTTCCACGAAGGAACCCCGGACCCAGATGGTGCACAGCGTAGCGTGGGACTTGCGAGAACTTGAGAAATCGACCCCGCAAGTAGGGCGTGGGATCGAGATGTGCGCCAACCCCTAACGCTTTGCCTTGATCCAGCTCGTCTATTCCATGAAGGTGCCTCCTTTCCTTAAAGAACACAAAAAGCCATCCATCCCTTCCGTTTTGACGCTTATCGGTGTGCTCCTGGCAGTATCTTCACTCAGCAACCGTGTGTATGTCGGCCGAGTCCCCTCTTTCTGTACAGATAAGATCTCTGCGTTTGAGCTTCATCGGTCAAGAAAAGACCGTCCATTTCTTATGCAGTTGCTTCAATAGGGAGTACTCCGTACAGATCCGTGGTCTGGTGATAGCGTCTTGTGGGTCCATTTCGACTCCTTCAGGCGCACTTGCAGGGATTATTCGACTCGCCAGGGGACACAGTCGCTCCGGCACGTGCTGTCCACTTTGTATTCCATCGAGTTCAGACCTGGAGCTTTGGCTTGAGTGGTGCAAAACGATGCGCAGCACTTGCGCGCTTGGGAACTCTCCAGACTAGCTCACGAATAGCCTAGCTCCGGAGATAACCGAAACAGTCGGAGCTGTAGGCGCTGAGGTTATTCCTTTCCTCTCAGTCACCATTGTCGAGATTCATACAGACTCTCACTTACCCGTACCCTCCAATGCACCATTTGTACAGGTGGTATGATCCAACTGGAATTCATGAAGCTGTTCTCATCAGCGACGCCGCACCGAATCATGCTTAGTATCAGCGCGATCCCCCATCAGCTTCTCTAGAACTACTTTATGGCACACACAGCAGACTCGGCCAAGTTCACTATAGATGTCAAAGTCCATGAGACTGGCTAGTTGAATGGCTACGGCCTGACACACTGCGGAGTCTTCTCCAAACGCCAATGCCTTGGTTCAGGTATCTATGTCCATCGTACACTGGGTAGCTCTTGAGCTGATTCGTCCCTTTTGTTCCTCAGCAGTCGACCTAGACCCCTTCTTCCACCGCGGCCTTGTCCTCTCCCATTAATCCCCCTTACTCGCCAAGAGAACAGTTGGCATTCTGTTAGCATAGAGCTGCCGAGACTCAAAAGGATTGCGAAGCTTTTGGAACTTAGGGGGATGCTCTTTGGTATAAAGGGGGGAGTGAAGAAGAATGTAGACTACTGGGGAATAGAAAAAGGAGACTGACAGAAATGGAGAATTCTTGAAAAGACGTGCAAGCACAATGGAGAATGGAGGCGCGGCAAATGAGAATGTTTGAGGCATAGGAATCCACAAAAGAGGACCGACGCAAAAAGGCTCTATGAAACGGCACAGGAGAGATGCACGCATGTCTACAAGAGCTACACTCGATAGACAGTCAAAGGCACCAGCCCTTGGTTATTGGGCTATTCTGGTGAATCGGGAAGGATTTGTGTGCGTTGTCAATTACACGCGATACGACGATATATCAAGAAACACAATGGCCGATAAATAAGGTCCTGCGGAGCTATACTAATTTATACTTCACCATACAACGAAATTAGTGTCTCCGACAGGACAATAGCATGGCTCAGTGAAAAAACTAATACAGCATAGTTTCCTAATTGAGCTGCTAACTATACGAGAGTTGGGGGCAACAGAAGGCTCGGCACGTCGTGCCAGGATACAGTAGAAACCACCTCAAATGCTCAGCCACTAGTGCCACCAAACCCAACCAATAAACGAGCACCGCAACTGTACGACATGGCTCTCCCTGAAGCAATCGAGTCTCAAACGAAACGTCTTACCTTCAACACCTCCACTTCCTATTCTTTACTATCACAATTTGCCATCCCAACTTTTGTTTTCTATGCGGGTCTGACATTGTTGCAAAGAAGCAGCATAGAGGACTTTGAGACCATTGTTTCCTTTGGAAGCGTTGTGTGAGGTGGAGGTGCGACAAGAGTCTGAGTGGATGAGGTCCACACGATAGACTTCAGACCCAGCCCGTGGCTTGGAGATAGTACAGCCTGGCCCACAGCGCTGTGCAACGTCAGAACAGCATCCGCCTACCAGTACTTTCGGATCCTTACTCAATGTCTGCCATTTGCGGTGGCTTTTTCTGGACTACTCATCGCTTGGCATAATGAATGACTACGTTCATAAGTACTGGGTACTTAACTGAAGATGTCACGCTCTCCCTTCAAATCTCGGACCCTTCCCGCTTTCTTTGGTATAGGTGGCATAAGCTCCATGTCCGATGTCCAAGATGCAAACTCTTAACCATCGTTCTTCAAGAGCCACTCTTGGCTCTGTTGGCGTATTTGTTCTCATCGTTTTCTTCTTCCTTGCTCACAACTTTCGTGGTCTTTCCCTTAGTACCGAGGGCGACTTTGATGCTCCAGGCACGAATGATCAGCTGGTTGATGCAGCTGAGCGTGGCTCGCGAGTGCGACAGGCGACGGCCTCTTTACACAATGAGTATAATCCCGTTTTCGAGCGGGCTATAAAATCGCATATCAAGCATGGCGAAGCTTGGGGACATCCGACGGATGTGCTCAGGCATTCAATGCTTGATGGGAACTCGCAGTATAACAAGATCTCTTTTCTGCAGTTGCTGTTGTTGAAGGAGATGGCTAAGCCGTTTGGGCAGCGAGCGGGCTGGATCGTGTCAGTAGATCCATTTTCGAGCTCTTAGGATTGATCTGTACGAGAAGGGCGTAATGCAATGCTAATAGTTACTTGAACAGCTGGTTCGATGTCGATACTATCATCTTGAACCCCGAAGTCCCCTGGACAATCTTCTTCCCACCAACCAAGTTCCCCAACATCCACCTCATTGCCGCCAAGAATTGGGACGGCTTCAACTCCGGAGTATTCTTCCTCCGCGTACACGAATGGTCCGTCAAGATGCTTGCGGATGCCCAGGCTCTACCGTCCTTGCGACCAGAGATCCCTATCAGGTGGGCGGATCAGACCGCAATGCTAGAGTCCTTTTCCAGACCCCAGTTTCGAGACGGTGTCGTTTTCCAACCGCTGCATTGGTACAACGAGTTTCAACTGCAGGAGAACAGGGAGAAGCATAAGCCGAACGTCCACCCGGGGGATTTGTTGATACATTTTGCGGGTTTGGAAGGGGATAAAGGGGAGTTGATGGGGCCATGGCTGGACGGGGTGGAGAATATGGCAGATCAGTGGTCGGTGCCGTTGGAGAATACATCATACCCAATGGACGTAAGAGAATTCTGGGATATCTATGGCCAAGCGAAGGACAATCTCGACCGTGCGAAAAAGGCGCTGTCCTCCGAATCGAGCAATGCAGATTCAAGGCAATCTGTGGTACAAGCGTCCGAGACCTTGCAGAACATGCTGTGGAATGCCACGGACGATCTCGACGGCATGCGAAGTTATACAGCGATTCTGGCCGATACTCTTCAATAGGCGAAACATCGAGAATCGGCAGGGAACGGTTATTGACCTCAGAGACCGCCTAAGCACAAAGCTCCAAGGCGGGAATGCCGGAGTCGCGAAAAAAGAGAACATATATCGGCAGCGGTGGACTGTACTGATCTGAAATAGTCTAACCGAATTAAATTCAGATCAATACTGGGTGACCGAGTGGGTGGATCCTTCTAAACATGGCTAGACCACGGCTGCCAGTGGGTCTTTGGCCGAGTGGGTGAACCCCTTTTTCGGAGTATTCTCAGGAGTCGCACCTTGCGTGAGGCCCTCGTAATTACAACACTGACCTTCTGTGTACTTGTATTCTATGGGTTACGATTCACCAATAGAGTTCTGCGAGAGCCGATAAGAGCGGAACAGATCACTCGTTGGTGTCCAGGTCCACACGCTCGACAAGCAGCATGATAACGCGTCCCCAAATCGTGGCCATCCTCGCCCTGGAGGTCTACTTCCCCAGCCAGGTGAGCATATCCGCGAAAATACTCAATATCAAGCCCTTCAGCTCACCAACTCGCTAGTATATCGACCAGGTAGATCTGGTAAAGCACGATGGTGTGAGCGCAGGCAGATACACCATTAGTCTTTGTCAGACTAAAATGAGCTTTTGCGACGACAGAGAAGGTTGGCGTGGTCATGGTCGTCTTGAAGTAGGCACCGAGACTGTTCTCGACAAGTCAAAATCCTGCAAGTCAATTCTCATGCAATTGTTCCAATCTGCGGGTAACACAGACATCGAGGGTATCGACAATTTACACGCTTGTTACGGTGGCACTAATGCTTTGTTCAATGCTCTGAACTGGGTTGAGTCTTCTGGCTGGGACGGACGGAAGGCCATTGTAGTCGCAGGAGACATCGCACTCTACGATCAGAAAATTGCACGTCCGACGGGGGGTGCAGGCTGTGTTGCTATGCTCATAGGTCCAGATGCTCCTATATCGTTTGAGCCGGGCTTCCGGGGCACATGTATTCGACACGCGTATGATTTCTACAAGCCTAACCTCGGAGCGGAATACCCATACGTGGACGGACAACTCTCGCTAAAATGCTACTTGGATGCCTTGGACTCATGCTACAACGCATATCAAGCGAAATATGCCAAGTTTGCAAAGGCCCAAAATCACGAAGTGGTCAACGGCGCTGCTGCCAATGATTCCAATGCTCCCGATGGTTCAAACCGTCGGTCCAGCAGACCTGAACCAGTTCAAATTGAAGCTATATACACGGTTGGTAATCGTATGGGAACACGCTACACTAAGTATGGGCCATCCCAATGCAAATGCCACCCCAACACGAATTTCTTCATTTTTTGACCCACCCATCCCACATCTATCTACCACAACCATAACATGCCTGATTCATATGCCGTGATTCAATTACGTATCCAAGAGGCCTTGGCCACTATTGCGCCCGGAATAAAGCCTAAAATTACTCAATTGGCTGCTGAATTCAATGTGCCCTACCATCAGCTCCTAAATCGCTACAATGGGATGAGTCCCAAAGATAGCCACTCTTACGCCCTCACAGATCATGAAGAACAGGCCCTTTATCAATATATACAACGGCTCGATGGATTGGGAATGTCTTGTCGCCGTCCGATGCTTGCAAGAGCTGTAAATTCCATTCTCCGCGAGCGCCCTGGTCCACCCAGACAAGTAGGAAGTCATTGGCCTACACGATTCTTAAAGCGTCATCCTCAGTACAAAATACGCAAACAAAAGCCTCTTGCATCTCAACGGAAGAACGCGCATAAGCTAGAGGAAATTCTGGACTGGTTTCAACGTTTTCAGGGCGTTTGTCAAGAGTTTGGAATAGAAATAGGGGATATCTACAATATGGATGAGACTGGCTTTCGGATTGGAGTAGGAAAGAGTCAATGGGTCATTACAGAGGAGCATAGACTTCCACTCTATCAAACGGATGCGGATAACAGAGAATATATCACATCAATTGAGTGTATCAGTGGTTCAGGCTACACGCTTCCCCCCATGTTGATTCTGGCTGGGAAACAACATCTTGGCAACTGGTTCCAAAACAGCCTCAATCCCGATACTTTCTGGGGTGTCAGCGATATTGGATACGCAAATGATGATCTATGTGAGGCCTGGATCAAGCATTTCGATCGTTTCACAAAGAACAGACGTGTGGGGACGCGGAGAATGCTCCTATTTGATGGCTACGGTAGTCATCTTACAAGAGAGGTTCTCAAATACATGGAAGATAACAACATTATCCCATTTTGTCTACTCCCCCACTCTTCACACCTATGCCAGCCATTAGATGTTGGTGTTTTCCAGCCATTTAAGCACTGGCATACGGAGGCAATCGATATCGCAATGCGCCAGGCCAATGGTGACTATACAAAGATCGATTTTTTGGCCAATTTTCAAGCAATCCATGATTAAGCTTTTAAGCAATCTACTGTCATATCTGCATGGCGGAAAACAGGCCTATTTCCCTACGATCCGACTATTGTTTTGAATCATTTGGCCAGGTTCCAGCGGAGAGACTCTCCGACAAGGGAAAAGACACCAGAGCAAGAAGCACCTGATCTTGAAGACTGGCCAACACCATACACCCATCGTCAAGTCACACAATATGGGAAAGAGCTACGGGACTTATATCCAACCGATAGAACACTTGATAGATACATTCGTGGGGCTGAATCAAAGATGCTTTCAGGTCTTCTGGCTGAGCGAGAATTAGAGGGTGTTTAATAGGCTGCAGTGGCCCGAGTAGCCCGTAAAGCAGAGCCTAATACGATGATCCAGAAGGGAGGTGTTATCTACTCTCATGAGGCCCGATCTAAGGTCACTGCTCGCAAGGAAACAGAAGTTGAAAGGGCTCAAAGGGCTTTGGAGTGGGCAAATACCAAAGAGTCACGGGCACATAACGCACTCAGGAACAAGAAGATCAAGTGGTTCAAGGCTGCTGCAAGGAAGGCCAGGGAGCTAGCCAAGATCAGGTCCAATAGGAAGGCTGGAATAGGCCATTGTAGTCCTTAATATGTATATATGTGGGTGGATAATTAGAATAATAATAAAAATTCGTGTTGGGGTGGCATTTGCATTGGGATGGCCCATACTTAGTGTAGCGTGTTCCCATACGATTAGTTGGTTTAGATATCAAACCGTCCAACCAATAGTTAAACTAGTTCAACTAATAGTCCACCACTATTCTATATTAATTTCGAGTTCGTTAGTAACTCCCTTTTCCATAATAATAACAATCGTATATAGATCTTTCTTCGTGAAGATATCCAATCGAAACCATGATTTCAGACACTTCAATAGCTTAATAATCTCACTTTTAAGTCTATCTCTTAAGTCCGAGATCGTATATTTAGCCCCTAAAAATACGCGTTTCGCTTTCGAAGACATAGCTAATATAAAGTAGATATCAATAGCCATCTTTGAAAGAAGAGGATATCGAGTACGTTACTCCGATTCTAGCCACCAATCGAGTGCTATTCTATTCTTATCTTCTTCACGAAGTATAAAATAATTAGTAATATAGAGATCGAACTCGTCAAGAGTATTGTTAGGCTGTACGGAGCCGTACGAGTACCAGTGTGGGGTCCCGGGTACGTCGTATGGGCTTCATATGAGCAAATAGGGTGCCCCTTCTATGAAGCGCGGCACCCGAACCCATGAGTTATATTTTTGGCTTTATGGTACAATTGGAAAGCGCCCTCACAAGTATTTTCGGAGTCTTTCGCCTTATTCTCCTAATTATTTAATCACTTAAAATACTAATTATTAGTAAATTTGTGAGACGTACGATTTAAGGAGGTATAAATAGCTAGGCCGATGAAAGATCGATACGTAGTCTCCTAAAATTTCTTTATAGTTACCTTTATATTTGATTGCCACTTAGGATTTCAACGTTTAAAATACTTTTACTTCTTTTTAAGGTTTAAAACGATAGCGGCGATATATATAGACGCTCTTTTGATCTTATTTTAATATTTTAAGAGCTTAATAAGATCGGCGTGAAGAGACTCTCTTATAAAGTTATAATAGACGAATTCTTCGATAGTATGCTCGAAATAAGCACATAGAAAGTTTATAGAAGAAAGAATTTCGTCTAAGGTCGCCGCACGGCTTTTAATAATTTTTATAGCATCGTGAAAGACCTAAAAAAAGTCGCGAATATAATCGAGTATTTTCCACTTCTTAGCACTGAGTAAATTAGTAAATAACTCGAGTTTCTCGTTGCTAATGACTATAATTTATGCCTTAATCTTTTTAATAACCCAGTTAAGTATATCTTATCATAAATTTCATCTAGTACTATTATCACGATGTGATATATAGCCCTAGGCGGTTCGATCTCTAAAGGATTAAATGCGCTAAGGGCTTTTTATAATTTATACAATAATATTATGTAGTTTGCCGAGAGGTTCTAGTCGTCGCTACTAATTTAATTAAGCATCGAAGAAAGAGTTAGCGAGATTCTCTAAAAATTCGTAATTATTAATTATTTTTTTAAAGAGAAAGGTCTAAATAGTTAGATTAAGAACGTATTTATTATATCTAAGACGTCGTTGCTGAGCATTATAAAAGACTTCTTTCTCGTTTAAAGTAGTAGTAATAGTAGCAATAAGTTGATTATTGAAATTAGCATTATCTATAATTATATAGCCCAACTTATTGCGAATCCCGAAATCCTCGAGTATAACGAGAACATATATCGTCTAATTTAGCCCTGAGTGATCTTCTTCGAGCTCCTTAAGTCCGAGAGTCACAGCGTGTAATTTGAAGTCTTCCCTAGTGAAATACGCGATCACTACTAGTAGTCTAAGATAGTTGAAAGACGTTCACATATCGCATATGATATAAATATCTGATATAACTATTGCTAGCATATAACGTAGTCTTTTTTTTTCTTCAGCAAATAAACCTTTAGCATAGATCTTTATAATCGAGTTAGAGTTAAAAAGTATTCGATTAACCACGAGATTAACGTATTCTAAGAATACTCGAAAGTTCTTATTTCTAACTTAATTAAAGGCGATATTATAATTAACGATTTATTAAAGATAGAGATATTTTAAAGTGTCTTTATTTAGACTAATTTTTATTAATTTCTTTCTTTTTTTCTTCTCTACTTAACGATTAATCTTAGCTTTATATAAAATCGCTATATCTATTATTATTTCATCTTATATTCTTTTTTCAGCGACGCTACTAGCTATAAGATCGATTAAGTATACTTCTTTCAGGTGACGAGATATTATCCCAATTACGAGTCGGAAAGGTGTGGTATCTGTTGAACATAGTCGTTTTTAACTTTTTTTTAACTTTTTTTTTAAAAAATTATATCTTTTTAATCTATTTATAGAATTTTATAATT